>JARHVA010007629.1:0-295000 GCA_037957365.1 Torreya grandis | reverse complement strand
TAGTAATAAAGAGACATGAAAATATTTGAGGATTAAAAAGATGTAGGGAAAGATCCATGAGGCATGAAATGAATATAAATGGAGTCTATAGGCATAAATTAGAGTAAGGACATGTTAAGAGGTAAATTAAAGTGAGAAATATCCTAGATAAAAAATTGTAGGGGGTGTAAAATTGTGAGGAGTGTTTTTTTGTATCCCCTAGGGTCTTTTAATGAAACTCACAAACTCAATGCCAAGAGGCATAAAAATAATAAAAAGGATAAGTCTAGGGGTGAAAATTAAAATAAATGATGGAATATTAGAAGTGAAAAGTAAATTAAATGATGGTATCCTAGAGGGAATAAAGAGGTAAGGGAAAATCCAAGAGGTTTAATAAATTTAAGAGAATTTTGTAGGTGTAAACATAAGTCAGATAAGACTAAGAGGTGTAAAATGTGAGAAGCAACCTGAAAGTGCAATAAAGTGATGAAGTAATATAAGTTACAACACAAGAGAGTTAGAAGATAATTTAAAATATTAATAAGATGAAATATAAACTAAAATAAATGTCTAAATACAATAAATAAAAACATGGAAATAATGAAGACAATAAATAAAAAACCTTAAGCATAATATTTTTTCAAAAAATTATCATTGGTTGGCTCTTTGAAATTTGGTCCTTAGTTAATTTATAATTGATAAGTGTTACATCTAAGGATTTATTTTATAATGTATTGACATCACCACTTTCAAAAATATTTCTCCCCTTTATCATGTGCATAATATAATTTCAACACTAACTCTCTAACATAAAATTTTCTAACTTTTTGAGTTGATTAGTAATAAAACATTTATGTTGATGGGAGTGTTTGAGTGAGATCATGTATCTCTCACCAAAGATGTATAAATTATGAAATGAGGGATTCATGGATATCTTAATATATGATTAAACCATGAATATAAATGCACAATGAATGTTACTCCATCTCTTCTGGTAAGATGGCTTATAACCATATATTGGAAAGATTAGATTTTCCCCAACATAAATGTGAATATGAGTGCATTATGCCAAAATCACATGATAGAGTTTGAGAAGAGAATCATTATGGAAATATTTAATATCATTTTGGAAAAAAATTGAAAGGATATTATTAGTCACATTAAATTTTTTGTATCACTAAGGATGATAATGAGTTAAAAATTTGTGTAGTTTTGAATTCGAATAAAAGTTGTTTCATGTCCTTATTTTGGAAATTCTTGAAATGAATGTCAAAAATATCATTCTAAGACCAAGATATGAAGCATCATAATAAGAGTTATAAGATTTTAAAAGATGATATGCAAAGATAAAGGCAATAGCATATAATATCCATAAATAACTTTTATGTGTTACAAATGAGAAGCCTTGCATATATAGGCAAGGAAAAATAAAAAATTAAGTCAAAATAATAGATGTGGGAGAAATACACTAAAGGACAAACTAGGAAATGGACAATACACACACACACACACACACACACACACACACACACACATATATATATAACCTATCAAATATGAGAACAAACCCTAACACCCCCCCTCAAGTGAAGCTAGGGGATACAAATAGCAAAAACATAAAGTGGCATATCCATAGTATGAGTCCCAAAAATAATGCCTAATGATGTACTCATGTACAACATTTATCCATGAAATAGAAAAAGGAAGAAAACCCATAGGAACAAAACTCTCCCCATCCCCTCCCCAAAAAATGATGTAAAAGAGAGAAAAGAAGTAAATTTAGGTAAGAAGGAATTCATATGGAGTTCCCCCTAAGGACAACTTCCTTCACCCTACATGAAAATTGGTACTATACATCTTGTGTGGATGGAAAGGATATGAGGAACCATCTACATAGGTATTGAGATAGTCCCAAAAATAAAATGTTCTTCCCATTAATGTACCTTCCTCTTGAGTGCTACAAATAATATGTCCCAAAGACACATCACCTGCATAAATATTGATGACAATAGGAGATAAAATACCCTATAAGAGTCTTCCAAGACCTCCATGAGTGTATCTTATAGAGTGAAGTATGCAATATCCAAATATAAGAGTATGTTTTTCAAAGGAACCAATAACATAAGCAAGTGGGTCCAAAATTGGACAAGCAACAAATGTAGTAACAACAAATGCAATAGTAGGAGTATCAACAAGATCTAAATCATAATGTGAAATAATAATAGTTTCCTCATGAAAATCACTATCAAGACATATATCCTCAAAAAAAGATTATGTGATAGATCTTGCCTTCACCCACTAGTAGATTGAAATGGAGGAAGCGATGCCTGAGAATGGAGGGAAGGAAAAGCCCGACCAGGGCGAGGGCACAGGGGAGGTGTGTTTGGGGTAGGCAGAGTCATCCCAAGCAGGAGATCCATTTTATGTTGGAGAGCATCCAAAAATTACTAAGGTCAATGGCTGTTTCCCACGCAACCAAGATAGGCCAGTCCTGGTGGTCCCTCAAGCAGCTATCAGAGAAGATGTTGAATACTTGTCAGGCCATGCTCTAATCTGTAAATTTATAGGTCTTCAGATTTTGTAGCCAGCCTTGGAAGCTTGGATGAGGCACACCTGGCAAGTATAGGGAGACATCGATATTATGCTGGCTGCTAATAGTTAATTTCTAGTAAATTTATCCTCCATATCTGACAGAAACCATATTTTTGAGGGAGGACCATATTCTTAAGGGAGGACCCTATTTTTATGACCGTATAGGGCTGTTCATTAAACCCTAGCATGCTGGGTTTAACTCTGCAGAGGATTTGCCTGCTAGTGTTCCTGTATGGGTTCATCTCCCATGACTTCCCTTGGAGTTCTAGAGAGAAGACATCCTATGCCAAATCGCAACTTTATTGGGAATTCCAATTACTATATCACACCAGTATTTGGACAAAAACTTTATTTCCTTTGCTAGAATCTATGTGGAAATCAATCTAAACAATCCATTGCCTAAATCAATGGAAATTTGCTTAGGGGAATCATCTTGGGTTTAGCAGATCGATTATGAAGCTATCCCCTTTCGCTGTAGAATTTGCCATGTCTATGGCCATCTACATAGACAATGCCCTCAAGGCAGGAGATTTAGAAGGGTGGACTCTCAGGGAGGAAAAGAATCAGGGCAGTCGACTTAGAGAGATACTTCTTCATCCCTGTTTGGAAATACTACGAATGGAAAAGGTGCCCCAAAAGGGGCAGAGGTGAATTTAGATCCTGTGGGAGTTCCTGGTCTAGATAAGGATGGCTTTTCCCAAGTTCGCCAGTGAGGGAGAGGGTGTGGACAGAAGTAGAGAAACCATGACAGAATCCTAGAAATGAGTTTTAACAGGTTTGAAGCTCTAGACTATATGGCGATAGAAGATGGCTTTATCCCTGAGGAGGAGGGAGGAATCTCAGGGAGGGAAGGGAACCACACCCCTATCAGTGAATCTTAGGATATGGTGATCCAGTAAGGCTAGGGAAGTGAGAATGCGTTGGGGGTTGGGAATTTGGCAGACCTCTCAGAACAACAAAATAAGGACTGCAGCTGGGCCGACCTGGTGAAAGACAAGGATATCCCTAGGAAAGATAAGGGAGCGGCCAAAGCCTTGGGTTTGATGCAAAGACCTTTCAAGAAGGTTTCTTTCTCCACACCCTCCAGACCAGGCTACAGAAAGGATCAGGAGAGAATTAAGCTTACAGGTGACTTATTGGTTGAGTCAGGAGTGGTTAAAACCTTGGATGAACACTTCACCCAATCCACTCAATGATAGTGCTATCATGGAATGTGAGGGGACTGCATAGTACTCCTAGATAAAAAACTATGCAGAAATTGATTTTAGATCACTCTCCAAATATCTTATGTATCCACGAGACCAAGCTTTCTGTAGATGCGATGTTTAGTAGCTTACCTAAATTTTGGGATGTCGGCCAATGCCAATGTGTGGGGGTGCTAGGTAGTGTAGGAGGTTTAGCAATCTGCTGGGACCTGGCGAAGCTCACACCACTCCAATGGATGGTGACCATCTCAGCACTCTCCATGATTGCATCTTCATCGGAAATAGGGGAGCTGATTTTGGTCACAAATGTTTACACTCCTGGAGATACCCAGGGACACTTGAAGCTTTGGGAACATTTATGTTATGTTCAGAGTTGTTGTCCTTACCTGCCATGGATTATGTGCAGAGATTTCAATGTTGTCCTCAGCTGGGAGGAGAAGAGAGGGGGGCTAAATTGAATAGACCCCTCTTCAAAGCTTCTTAGACTAAATATGGAGCAGCTGCGCCTATCAGATGTCAAACCCATTAATGGGAGATTTACTTGGAGCAATAGAAGATCAGGTAAGGATGTTATTTTTGAGCATTTGGATAGATTTTTAGTCTCTTGCTTTTGGCTTTCTAGTGCCTTCTCTATTGCTTCTAAAATTTTGGATTGGAGGGGATCTGATCATTGGCCTATTAATCTCACAACCAATTTTACAGATGGACCCAAGAAACCCCCCTTCAAATTTTAGCTAATGTGGCTACGGGATTTATCTTTGCATACCCTCATGTCCCACTAGTGGCAACAGGGGGCCCTGAGTATGGCACTGCCATGTTTTCTTTTGCCAAGAAGCTTCAACATGTCAAAAGAAAGTTACAGATATGGAACAAGACTAATTTTGGTAATTTGTACACTATGAAGAAGGGAGCTCAAGACAGGTTAGAGAGCACTACCAGGCAGATCCTGGATGTTGGCTTGACTAAGGAATTGCGTAGGGCTGAATTTGTAGCTCTGAATGAGCTCAATGAATGGGAACTGCATGAAGAAATATTTTGGAAGCAGAAAGCTCGGATCGACTGGCTCTAAGAAGGGGACAGGAACACTACATTTTTTCATAAATCGGTACAGGCGAGGTGCAATAAGAATTACATAGCTTCTCTTGTGACCGAGGATAGATCTTGTACCTCATCTACTCCTACCATAACTGAGGAAGCTATCCATTTTTACACGGAGCTTCTTTCTAGAGTGGCACCTACTGCTGATTTGGAGGGGGATATGGTCTTGTCCTACATTCCTCATATAGTCACGGTAGATATGAATGATGCCCTCTTAAAACCTATTGGGAAGTCAGAAGTGGAAAAAGTGGTCTTTGTTATGTGCAGAGGCAAGGTGCCAGGCCCGAATGGGTTCCTGATAGAATTTTTTCAAGAATTTTGGGATATAATTAGCCATGATTTAGTGGAAGTTGTGCAGGAGTCCTACCGCAACAAAGAGATGCTCAGAGTGATCAATGCTACCTTTCTCATGTTGATTCTAAAGAAAGATCAGGCAAATCAGATGGATCTTCTGGCCTATTGCTCTCTGCAATATGGTTTACAAAATTATTACCAAGCTCATTGCGGAGAGGCTTAAAGCCTACCTCCTAATGATCATTTTAGAGGAATAGGGGGGCTTTGTTGTTGGGAGCAGATTCTGGATGGAGTGGTGATTGCCTCAGAAGCCATCCACTCTATGAGAAATTCATAGCAGAGAGCTATGTTTATCAAGCTAGATTTGGCTAAGGTGTATGACAGGGTTGACTGGGGATTCATGCAAAAAACCCTTCTTGCTTTTGGATTTAGCTAGGATTGGGTCTGATGGATGTGCAGTTGTGTTACCACACTGTCATACTTAGTCCTCATTAATGGAGCACCTTCCATACTGTTTGGGGTATCTAGAGGGCTTCGGTAAGGGGATCCGTTATCTCCTTACCTGTTCATTATCTTGGCTGAGGGCCTTAGAATGCTCATAAATTCTCAAGCCTTATAGGACCTGATTCAGGGATGGCAATGGGGCAATGGTGCTGCCATACTGACCCACCTCCAATTTGTGGATGACACCATCCTTGCTGGGCAAGCATGGATTAGGGAGGCGCATGTATTTCAGAGCATTTTGGACACTTATTTAGTGGCTTTTGGACAGTAGCTGAATGAGTAGAAATCCTCCATTTTTTTCTTTAATACTCCTGACTCTATCCAGTGCAAGATTGCTACTATATTGAGATTCCAACCACAACCTCTTTCGATGACTTATCTGGGGGTTCCCATTGTGGTGGGCAGGCAGCCCCAACTATTTTGGTAAAACATCCTAGACAAATTAAGGCAAAAATTGAATCATTAGACCCACTGGTGGCTCACAATGGTGGGTCGAGTGACACTTCTTCAGTCAGTTATCCAAGCTTTGCCCATATATCGTAGCATGGTCCAGGCTGCCCTGATGTACTTCCTCCATGAATATGATGTGCTCTCTCAGCAATTTTTATGGAGCGGCAACCTTCAGAACTCAAAATGGAGTTTGATCAAATGGAGCACTGTGTGTAGGCCCAAAAGGGTCGGGGGTCTTGGGCTTAGATCGGCTATCCTATCCAGTCAGGCTCTTGTGGCCAAGCTATATTAGAGGTGGTTTGCCAATCAGTCCCATCTTTGGGCCCGTATTCTTTTGCTAAAATATTTACCTGGGGTGAGCCCAGTGGAGATTCCCAAGATCCCCTTTGAGGGAAGAGGCTCCATGGTGTGGAGCACCCTCAAGCTTGGAGCTTCATTGGTGCAATCCAACCTTTTATGGATCTGCAACAACAGAACAGAGGCATTGTTTTGGGAAGATTCTTGGAACGAATCCCCCCCACTCATTTTATCTCACCCTCATTTGCAGGACCTGTGGGAGGCTTTTCAAAATGTGGGATGGGATACTGTTGAACATTATAAAGAAGCTTTCCAACTAGGATCTGCTATTGCATACAAATGGAAACATGAGGTGGCTTGGCTGTAGGGGGACTGGGGAAGACAGGCAGGAACTACTTCAGCTCCTTGTGTCTAAGGGCTGTAGCTCTTTGAGAGAAGGAGATACCTTGGCTTGGGGGGGCGATCCTAGTGGACAGTACTCTGTCTCCTCTGGATATTAGACACTGATCAAGGAGTAACTTGGAGCAAAGGAATTTCTTTGGAGCAAGAAAATTTGGAATTTGGCTGCCTGGCCGAAGTGCAATTTCTTCTTATGGACTCTCACCTACAGGTGTTGCCTTAGCTAGGATAACCTCATCAAGAGAGGATTTCATGGACCCTCAATCTGTTTGTTTTGCTGTGGTAGTGAGGAGAATGGTGAACACCTATTCTTTCAATGTTCCTTTGCCAGAGAGCTATGGCACTTGTGGTGGGAGGCCTAGGGGCACCCATGTTGGCACGCAGGGTCCTTGTCTGAGTTCTGGCAATACCTGGATAGGCCCCCCACCAAGGCATCTATACTATAGAATGCATGGATAGTTGGCCCTTCATTCATTTTACGGCACCTTTGGATTGAAAGAAATAGGAGACTTTTTCAAGAGTGTAACTTGAGCATAAGTGCGCTTTGGCTGAGAGTGCTTGTTTCCTTACAGGAAACTCTCCAAGCTAAAGGAGAAGGTGGTGAAGATATGTGAGCATTCGATGCCTTAGTTCTTGCTCGGCTCTCCCATAGCATGCTATTGGGTGCACACCCCTGCCTCCAAGCACGTCCTTTGACCTACAATAGGCATAAGTCACACCCGATCAACTAGTCTGGCAGATGGCAGCCACCTGAGGAAGGTATTGTGAAGGTGAATGTGGATGGGTCGACTAGAGGGAATCCTGGTGAAGCCAGGATTGGTGCCATTGATAGGGACAATTTTAGCAATATCTATTTTTCACTGATGGTGTATAAGGGATATCATACCAACAACTGTATGGAGGCGTCGGCCATCCTAGAGGCATTACAAACTTGTTGTCAGCAAGGGTGGCCCAGCATTATTTGTGAGTCAGACTCACAGGTGGTTGTTAACCTGCTAAACAATTCCAATTTTGCCTGTGCAGATTGGAAACTGGATGTGATTATCAAGCAGATTAGATAGTTAAGCTCATCCTTCGAGTTAATTTCCTTTAAACATATTCCCCAAGAGTGGAATGTTGTGGCTGAGCGTCTGGCTAAATGGGCCACAGAACATGGGTCAAATTGGGTGATTTATGATCAGTATAGGCTTCTTGCTGGGCTGCTCCCCATCCTAACTCAACTTCTTGAGCAGGATATGATGATGTAATTCCCAATTTTTGGGCTTGTTTTTAATAAATTTTTACCCCCTCTTTAGTTGTAAAAAAAGAGTATGTGATGAAGGAACAATAAATGTGACACAATAAAAGTTATCATCAGGAAGTCATGATGGTGTCTCATCTATGATCTCCAAAGGTGATGGTGAAGGTGCCATATCCTCAAGAACCATGTCCTCAAAATAAATGAATTGAATAGGAGTAAAAATTATATGAGGAGTAAAATGCACCTCAAGGAAACCATCATCAAAAGATAAGTCACCACTAACAACTGAATAAGGTTAAATAGTGAGAGGTGTAGGAGGTAAGAATGCCTCATCTAGATTGCCATCAAGAAGTATTCCCTCATAAAATGATGAAGAATCCTAATTCATTTCACTAGTAAAGAGTGAATCCTCAGTAGGAGAATAAGGAAGTGTCAATTGTGCCTCACCCATGTCACTATCAAGACTCAAATATTGAACAACATTAGTGTCATTATCAAAAGATAAATCCTCACTAGTAGGAGTAGGAAGTGAAACAAAAAGAGGTGAAGTAAAAGATGGTGTAAAAGACCTAAAAGACTCAGTTTTATTCTCAAATAAGGTTAAAATAACATCCCAAGCTTATTTTGGTGATGTGTCACATGTGACATAGCATTTCAAAGTATCTAAAACATGGAGGCAAATCAAACAAAGGGCCTCATCTTCCATATATGAAATACAAGCAAGAACTTCCTCATCTCTAAAGTGGGGAATGTCACCAATCATAACACTCCACATGCCTTTTATTTGTAAGAGTGTCTACATTTTTATCTTCCAAATAATGTATTTTGAGGTGTTGAGTGGATCAAATAAGCAATAATCCATTGTCAAAAAATAAGGAAAAAGTCAAGAAGAAAAAGAACCCTTTTGAAAAGACAAATCCCTTATGATAATTTAACATCTGCTAATGAAAATAATGAACACCCAAAAAAAGTGTAAGGCCCCCAAATTTATAACTTTATAATTTAGTTCATTTTACAATATAAGTTAACTCAATGGATGGAGAATCAAAAAACATACACTTTTGAAAAAAAATACTCAATTTTGAGTCACAGTTCAAAAGTTATAGTTTTTATAAGTTTCTCATCATTAAATTGGTTCAAATAAGTAAACATTACACAAAAAATAAATTATTGGAGAAAAATTAATTAATTTATATTATATCTCTAAAAAATGAATTTGAAGGAAATTTGCAGAAAAGGAAAATACCAATCTTCCACATAGATCAATTTTCCATGCTGATTTTTCTCTTTAATTACAAGATCTGATTTTTTTATTGATCATGCATAAAAAATCATAGAAAATCAGATTCATATAGTCAAATTTAGATCCCCATATATCCTTTTATAATACTTATAATCCTTTTTATGATCGCTTTCTAGAAATCTCTTGAAGTCCTCTTTCCAATGTGAATTTTTTTCTAAATCAGACATCTATGTGAGGAGAAAAATGATCTGCAAGAGAGTCACAATTTTTTAGAAAAATAATTTGAAATTTCTAAAAAAAAAATGTTAATGGCCAAATAAAATATTAAAGATCCATACAAAACACCTCCATTACACCAAGAAGAAATTTTGATAAATATACAAACCATTTTAGTAATAAACTCATAAATGGATGGCTGTAACACCTCTACCTTTTATATCATGAAAGAAACATCAACAAGGTCATTCCAAGCCAAATATATGAAGCATTAATATAAAAATTATCACAAAAAGAGTTGTAAGATTTTCAAAGATGATATGCAAAGATAAATGAAATATAATATAATATCCATAAAACAACTTCTATGTGTTATAAATGAGAAGCCTTGCATATATAGGTAAGGACAAACAAGAAGTCAAAGTAACCAATGTGGGATAAATCGACAAAAATAAAAACTAGGAAATATTTTAAAAAAAAAAAACTATCTATAAAACCTAACAAGCATGAAAACCAACTCTAACAATTCCCACCATTGTCATAATTTTATGGTGTGGAGAATTTCAAAGTAAAAAAATGATTTAATTGAAGATAAGCATGGATATTTATTATTCCTATAACATTAGAAATAATAATGACTTCCATCCACTTGGTAAATTACTCCATGGTAGGGATGATGAAGGATGGTCATCTTGTGATTGGGGTTACTTGTCAATGAGATCTAATCCCCACATGGAAAAAAATAATGGAGATTAAAGTGTTTGATGTTTAGCTAATAGATAATGGATATGAATATAATGTAATTTTTAATGATTACACTTATTATAAAATGTGATGGCTCATTTTTAAAGTGTTGTCTAATAATAACATGTGAGTAATAATTTACAAGTTGTTATTACATCCATTTTTTCCATATGGATTTCTAAGTATTTATCAGTGGATTATGTGTTCATTAGTAGCAGATCTATTGTTTATTTTGAGTTAGATTAGTTTATTTTATTTGGTTTATATATATATATATATATATATATATATATATATATATATATATATATTGATGAGATATTGAATTATGCTTATGATCATGGTTTTTACAAAATTTTTACATTTAGCAATTGTTATGGTTACATGCTAATTATTATCATGATATGGGCTAACTACCAGTTTGTTTGATGAGTTGGATGCAGGATATTCCATCCTCATTGACATTGTAGAGGGAGAGTATCATTGGAGAGAGGGGATTAGATAGCTAAATTTTAGATAGAGAGAGAACTGAATAGGCTCGTGTATACCCCATTATTTCTTAATTAGAATTAAATCTATGATGCTTGAGTTTAATGTTTAAAACTTATTTTATTTGGGTTATATCTACATATGTGTGTTAGTTTTTATTTCTCACTGTGTTATGCTTAGTATAAAATGTAAGGTGTGAATCAATTATATTATTTGTATATGATGATAAGTTATCAAAATAATGCTTATAAATATATCCAATCATTTTCTTAGATGCATTGAACTTAGAAACATAAATTTTACTAGTGTATAGTATTTGGTTATCATATTGTTCACATTTGTATATATATTTAAACTTATGACTTACTTCAATGCAGAAGAATTGTTTGTCTATGTTTGAGATGTACCAATATAGTGGTATGGTATAGGGTATTATAAAATTAAAAATATATTTGGAAACATGTTTGGAAGTAAACACAATAAGAGGGAATAGGGGGGTAAATAACCACCCCCCCCCCCCCCCCCCCCCCCCCCCCCCCCGCCCCCTAAGGTAATTATTTAGTGTTTAAAATTCAAAAACCTTGTATTTGAATAGGAATTTATGTTTGAATAAAGTTATTATTCATTGGAAGCTTCAAGTGATTTTAATCATTGGATATTTTTTTTAAAAAGGGATAACATAAAAGGAATTATGTTTTTAAGTTATCATTGTGTTAGATTTAACTTTGATTTGAGATAGATATTAGCTTGTTATTTGAGATGACATGTAGAAAAAGAAGGAACTACAAGTGGAATTGAGGTAGTGGAGTTATACATTTATGGAGGATTTTTGAATGAGGTTGAGGGATCAAGATAATAGAGTTTGTTAGAATCCATGCCAATAATTCACGATGGCAAGAAGAGAATAATCAAGAGGAGGGGAATTTAGATTATGATTTTCAACTAGCAAGGAAAAGAGAAGGCAGTGTGAATAAATAAAGAGATCGCTACTCGTTATTGAAAATCGTAAAGCATCTTGACCAGATGAGTACTTTTATCTTATACATATAAAATATTAAGGTATTATTATAGTTTTTTAATTCATTTAAAAAATACACAAGATGCTTAGTATAGCTTCTTCTTGGTCATTTTCAAATATGGGTAGTTGTTATTTTCATAGAAAATGTAAAAAAAATATCCCAGTTATAAACTTGGGGATAATATTTCATACAATCCGCAGGTCTATAACCAAGATATAAAACCCTTCTCTTAGCATATAAAATGTAATTCAAAGATGTGAGTTGTGCATAAATATTGACCACCATTCAAGGATTTTCCTTTAGTAAAAATCTTTTTGAATGGACCTATAGGTTTTTTTTTTTTTTTTTTTGTGTGTGTGTGTGTGTGTTTGTGTTTTTGTGTAATTTCAAAGTTTTAATGTCTTAGACATTAATAAAATTCCCTTAGTCATATTTACTTAGTGCTTATTTTACCCATTTACGGATTGCTTGTAAATATGAAAAGAAATTTAGAGAATACATTTGGGGATCAGTTTTATATTTTAAACCATGGGAAGTTCATATAAATTTCTCCACTTACACTATATAATATATATTTTACTTACTCTAAGCTATGTGCATAATGAATTGTTATTATTACCTGCAACCAATTTTGTATTGAATGACCATCAAACGTAAAATGGATTTGTATAACCATGAACAATGATAAGTAAACTAAACCTTGGATATTAAATTATTTTATAATGATTAGTAGAAGGTGTTAACACAAATACATTTATGTACACATCGGTATGTGATTATATTGGTGTGTCTTGTAGACTAAATTTGTATGATAGTGAAATTTTGAGCATAAGTATTTATAACTAGTTCAAGGCTACATAGGAAGGTTTTATTTCTTATAAGATTCATGATTAATATAGAAATGTTGAGAAGATATTATATGAAGATAACTGTTAAATCTTGGTTATGATAAAAATATATATGTGTATATGTGTGTTCAATTTTGGAAGAAGGATTATTTATCATCCTAGGGTTAAATAGTTAAGGAATTCTACCTCTATTTTAGCTTATTAAGGGCCCTAATTTTGATAGTTTGTCACTCTATAGGTTTTAATAATGGATAATTCATTTGAGCATATATGTGAAATTCTTAATGATAATCTATACAAAATAAGTATATAGGGTATAATAAATAAGAATAAGTTTACACATATTGGATTGATAAGTAAGTAAGAAACATAATAATACAAGTTGTGTTTCCTATTATATTATACTATGAAATGAATATTCATTTTATGATGGAAATATATAATATACTTGTGTGAAAATAAGTCTAAATAATACTTAGTTAAAATATAGTCTTCTTCTATAATACATTGCAATATAATCAAGAGTATAATGTTATAATTAGTTATGTATTGACTCTGTTCATATGATAATTATGTTTAATGTGTTGACAAGAGGTGATATACATGTTGACTATATAATTTTTTATGTTTTACCTTTTGACATTATAACAAAAAAATTGTGTTAATAAGGAAGCATTAATTAATTGATTCTTATTCGATTTGACATGAAATACGCTGATTTATGGGAATTTCATGTTGCATGTTGATTAGTATTATGTTTAATTTTGAGAATTAAAATGAGCATATGTTTGGATTAAACACTTAGAACTACTTGATTCTTGTTCTAAAACATATCTATTATGGAGTTAATTTGGATTATTGATTTTGATTACTTATATCATTCATTGTTGCATGGTATTTAATTACTCTACTTTTGAATCCTTTAATTTTAGACTGTGTATGGATAACATGAGGTAAATATATGAGTATGCTAGCATGTAACTCAATTACATATCCCCTGATATCATTATTCACATGATTCATTAGCAGATAGTATTGTCTGAGTTAAAATGACTCAGATCATTAAATCTAAATTATATTTCAAAACTTTGGCCAAAGTAATGTTATAGATGAGACATTATCATTTTACTGTACTTTTAATTTACATGTTTATGTTGATATAATTTAGATAGAGGAATGGATTCCATGTTCTATTTGATTATTTCATGTAATAGTGTTAGTACACACAGGTTCCAATTATTTCTTGATATCAGTAGTGTTTTTATCTACCACTCTATGAAGGGTAGGGCCATTCTTAGAAGAGAGGTGTGTGGAAGACCATTATTCTATGGTTGGAGGTAAATCACTTGGATGATGTTTTCCCTCTATTAGTTGATTAAAACTTATGGAATATTGCTCAGGACATGTGATGGATCATGGAACTACTTTTTGTATCCCATTATGTACCTTTATACTTAGTTATATGTATATATGACATCATAAATTATTGTACTATATTTTATATTTGTATTTCAACTTAACAGTGGTTGTGTATTTGTATAATATTCTAGAAATGAAAATTGCAGTGGATATAATTATATTTATGATTGAATGAAGGATTTTATCCATGTTTTTAGTACTTAGTTTACCCTATTACATATATGATTAACTCTTCATATTAATAAAGTGTTTCACACTTGAGTATTAAATGATTTTTTAATTTGTTAGTACACTAATGTGATGCATGTATCTATTAATTTAGGTTTATTTAGTTTTCAAGTATTAAACTAATGACTATAATAAATCTTTGTAGTAAGGTTAAAGTAAAAAAATTAGTGTTATTTTTTATTTAGTACTAATTGGGTCTAACATTATGGTATTAGAGCTTAAGGTTTAGCTCTCAGACCTAATGAGTCCACTAGCATAATTTTTTATTCTCCTTATTTTATATAAAATATAATAGTGTGTGGTGGATTTCCTAGTGAAGGTCCTTCTAATAAAAACCCTTAATCTGATCATATTTAGTTAGTAACAAAGTAAGATTAAAAATTGACTAGATTCTCACCATTATGAATAAAACATGAGCATGTATAACACCTCTTGAATGAGAGGTTCATGTTCTAGAATATCAAAATGAACAAGAGGTACCTAAATGACACCCTATTGAATAGAAAATTCCTTAGGAACAAAGGCAAAAGGGAGTGTACCAAGATGTTAGAGCTTAAATAAATACAGAACTAGCATGGGATCTGAAGAAGGTAAATCCACCCAAATTTGATGGCAAGATTTTAGGTGATGGAGATGAAGCTTTGATCATAAAGATGGAAAAGTACTTCAATATTTGAAATTAATCTGAGGTCACTAAGGTGTTGTAGGGATCTTACCAATTAGTTGGTGAAGAAATAACTTATAGGGATAACAAAAATATCAAAATGAATATGGATTCAAATACCACCATATGGGAATAATTTGTTACTCTTTTTAAATCATGGTGATTACATCAGCTTTATTTTGATTAGAAGTTGATAAATTTTCAAAAATTTAGGCAAGGTGACTTCTTGGTAAATGAGTACCAGGATTAATTTACTAATATTTTGAAATATTTTCCACAATACCAAAAAGATGAACATTTTTGTATCAATAAGTTTATTATGGGCCTAAAAACTCAAATTGGTTCTGAGGTGGATGTGCATTGGCCATCCATTATAGATCACATGTTTAAAAAAGTTGTAAAGTAGGAACATAAGCTGAAATCTCTAGAATAGGTAAGAGAGAAGTATAAGTTTTTTTTTGGCAATACTAAGACACCATTCAAGTAAAAGAACTGGAAATAAAATGGAAATTCTAAGAATCGGTTCAACAATAAGAATACAATGTTTGTTATCACTTGTCAAAATAGGATACCATGAGGAAATTTTAGGCAAGGGTTTAAGGGTGTAAATAAGTCTAAGAGGAATGGACCTCTAGGATGATGTTTTACTTGTGTAGGAGATCATTATGCCAAAGATTGTCCTCAGTGGAAGATAGATGGTAAGATTAAAAATGCAGCCTCTTGTTCATAATAGGGAACCTTCTAATAATGTATCCATGTAGTAGTGGATAATTGATAGGTGAATTCTAAGCCTCTCCCATAAAATTATTAGGTACTCTTTTTTATCATCCAATTATTGTTATAATTGATATTAGAGTTATTGAATGTTTCACCTCTCATAGAATGTTGAGTAAACTATCTAGGGAATCTAATTATATGGAGAATGCATGGTAAATATGGTATGGGAATGAGTCCAAAGTCAAGGTTAATAGATGTATCATAGAGGCTAAAATCCATTTGAAATAATTCATCACAATTTTTGATCTTTATGCAGTGCCACTAGGATCATATGAAGTGATCCTAAGAGTAAATTGGCTTTTTGGGCATAAGGCCAAAGTGGATTGCTTCCTTAAAAAGGTTAAATATTAGGATGATTTGGGAAACCAAACCCAAATATAAGGAATTCAGAGGGAGTTGAAGCTCACTAAATTTCCTATAATTTAGTTAAAAAGGGCCCAAAAATGGAAGGCCAAGCATTCCTTGTCAAAATGGATGAATTTGTAGAATCCAACGAACCCACGTTGAAATATGATACCTTTCTATATGAATTCTAGGATGTTTTTACATATGAGTTACCATGGTTTCCTCCAAAAAATAAATTTGATTTCACTATAGATATCATTTTAGGGTTATAACTACAATCTGAGGCACACTATGGGATGACAACAATGGAGTTAATTGAATTGAAGGTATAAATTCAAAAAATATTGGCTAAGGGTTTAATTCAGCCAAGTGATTCACCATGGGGTGAACTTATAGTTTTCATCAAGAATAAGGATGGAACCATTCATTTTTTCATTGACTAATGCATTCTTAATAAAACAATGATAAAAAATAAGTATCCATTATATTACATTGATGATGTTTTTGATCAAATGTGTGGTGCTACATTCTTTATGAGTATTGATCTTTGAGTAGAATATGATTAGTTGAGGATTCAGGATGATGATATTCTAAAAATAGTTTTTAGAATTCATTATGGGAATTTTAAATTCATAATGCTACCTTTTGGGTTAATCAATGCCACAAAAACATTCATGAACCTAATGAATAATGTGTTCAGGGATTATCTCAATAAATTTGTTTTAGTCTTTTAAGATGACATCCTCATCTATTCAAAGAATGAGGAAGAGCATGTTGAGCACTTGTAGTTAGTTTTGCAAAAACTATAAAAACACAAGATGTGTGGTAAGTTGTCCAAGTGTGTTTTCTTTTAGAAGAGAGCACAATACTTGGGACACATCATCTTTATAGAGGTAATTTTAGTGGATCTAACTAAGATTAGGTCCATCATAGATTTTATATCACCTAAAAACATACATGAGGTGTGTAGTTTCATGGGATTAGTAGGGTACTATAAGAAGTTTATACTATTTTTTACAATATAGCTAATCCAATCACTTCTCTTTAGTGTAAGGAGTAGTATTTTTTTAGGTTATATAAGTGTGAAGAATCCTTTGATGTTCTAAAATATAGGATTAATTTTGCATTAGTTTTGTGTATTCTAGATCCGAATAGACATTTATCAGTGATACCTAATACTTTAGGTGATGGTTTAGGTGTGCTCATGCAAGATAGTTTAGTTATGTCCTATAAATCTATGAAAATGAAACCTTATGAGGCAAATTATGATACTTGTGATATGGAACTAGCTGATATAGTACATGTCTTACAAGTTTGGAGGAATTTATTGTTGCATAAACCCTTTGAAATTTAGACTAATAATTTAGGTTTTTAGTATATTTTCACCCAAACTAACCTCAATGCTTGTCATAGGTTGTGGTTAGAGTTCCTATCATAATATGATTTTGATATCAATTACATTAATGGAAAGGAAAATAGAGTAGCAGATGCTCTTAGATGTAGAAGATACATTGTAGCTTTGGATATAATTAGAAGCACCTTCAGAGATCAGGTAGTAGAATTCTCACCTAGTGATGAATTATATGAGTAAGTTGAGAAAGCTTTAACTAAAATAGCAAGATAATAGATATAAAGGTTTTTCAATTAGATAATGATGGGATTTTAAGTTAAAATGATAGGATTTATGTGCCTAATAAGGAAAATTTGAGGAATATTATGCTAATTGAATTACACAATGCTCCTTATTTAGGGCATCCTAGAGTAACTAAGTTGGTAGCAGTTATTGTAGGATTTTTCCCACTTTTTGGTTTTACTTACATGGTTTCTAGTCAAATTTATTATGTTTTTAAAGGCCATTATGGAAACACGTAATGTATTTTCTAATTTTGAATTGAATTGTTACCTTTATGGTGACCTAATATATCACTATATAATGTACCTCCTTTGTACTTTTTGGCTAATGCCTAATGAACATTATTGAAGCTCAATTTTGCTTTGTATTATTTATCTAATCTATCCTAGGGTTTTTTTGAAATATATGATGTTCAAATATTTTAGATAAATCTAACATGATGTTATAAATCTAATCTAATAGCCATTTTTTCAATTAAAAATCTCTGGTGAGATATTTTACATGCATGCATTTCCTAGTAGTTTCTTAATTTTTTAGTTTTCATAGATTTGATGGGATTTCATGAAAATATGTATAAAATATACATCTATAGTATCGTATCATAAACTGGATAGCACCATCATATCCAAAATGTATAAAAAACCCTAAGATCGATTGTACACTTGACATAGATATGTGATGGTGATTTTTGACCATTTTTAGAGGGTTTCGAGGTAGTTCTAGACATTTCATACAAATATATAATACATGGGTCTTAAATAAATAACATATTTATATTTTTTTGGGGGGTTTTATGAGTTTTTAAATGGGTTATTTCTATATTTTTTTAAGGTTGCATCAAACCTGCAAATCTAGGCATTTTCCAATTTTGGTGGGTTATATGAACCCAACAAACAATTTGGTATTATAGTGGGTTTTCACCCTTGATAAATCACATATTAGGTTTTATCCCCCATTATTTCATGTCCACCAAGTTTTAACTCTCCTACATGCATGACTTTTGGTTTCCAATGCCCTTATCAGTACCTCCATCGGGTCCCACGACCCTTGTCTACATGTTCATCAAGTTTTGAACCCCCTGTCAACATCTCCATCAAGTCCCACAACCCATAATTGCATTTACATTGAGTCCTAAGACCCTTTTTTTCACCTCTATCTAGTCTCATGACCCCTTCTTTCATGACATAACCTTAGGTTATGACCACCCTATCAGTACCTCTATCAAGTTATGACACCCTTGCCAATAGGGATTTTAAGTTCTAAGAACCTTGATAGAAATGTTATTAGGTTAGTCCCCTATGAACACAATCCTATTGGGTTATGTTGACCTTACTAGTAGGCCTATCAGATTTTTCCACCTATAAAATTACACCTAAAAGTCTACCATACTTCTTTTAGACTTGTGATGTGTGTGCAATTGTAAAATTTAACATCATATTTTGTGACATTAATCATTTCAAAATCCATACATTTTTTGGATGATTTCACTCCTAAATAAATCAAAAGTGAGAGGGGGATATCACCCATACTAATCATTATCCCCCTAATCATATGGTGTGGTCACATGAGGCAAGCACCCAACTTAGCCCTTAACCCTTGGTCATATGGAAATTAAACCAATGGTCACTTCCAACCTAGATGTGCTTAAATTTGTTCTCAAGAGAGGCTTAATTTTTTATTTTTAAATTTGATTCATAAAAATTTCCTTTGGTGAAGTTTATAAAAAAAAAATCACCACTATTTTCCACCAAAATTTTCATATAAGCAGAGTTTCAAACGGCTATAACTTTTGATTGGTAGCTCAGATTTGAGTGCCATATTCTTCAAAGTTTCTTATTTTTTCATGATATACACATTATTTATATTTTTAATATCTATTAAAACTAGATATTATACATTCTTGGATTCATTATTGATTGAGTTTTACATCCCTCTTGTTATTTCATACTTACACAAATTGCTCAAGATGCATTATCGGATGTGTCAAACATATATATGGGTGTACTTGTATTTATAACTTAATGAGGTTCACTCTAATTATTATACGAGAGTACTATGTGGTGTTTTTTACTTTCATTTTCTATATTTATTCTTTAATTTCTACATCAAAATCTTTTCTTGCATCATGGAAAATTAATGATTATTTACTCCTCTTACGACATTAAATTATCATGAATGGAAAATCAATGTGTTATTTTCACTGATAAATTAAGGTTTATATAGGATAGCCATGAAAGAGGAAACTAAAACTACAATAGATGTAGAGAAAAAAATGGTTTAATAGATGTGATCAAGCACATAAATATCTTAGTTTACTATTTCTCCTTACCTACATTTTCGCATTCAATTTGCTAAAACACCAAATGAAGTATGGACCACATTAGAAAAACTCTTTAGGAAGTAGGATGTGATGAGAGGTTATGAACTAGAGAATGAGATCATCAATTTTATCATAAGATACTTTGACACACTACAAGACTTCTTCACTCAATTCAAATATTTGAGGTTGTAGTTGAAATAATGTGGAATAGATAAGAAATATGATCAACTTATTTTTTCTATACTCTCCAAACTAGGTCCAGATTATTTTATGTTTGTGTCCACTTTCCATACCACAAAAAGAGCTCTTAGAGATACATGTAAGATGCATTATTTAGATATATTTATCACTTAATTGAATTGAGAGTAATATTAGTTGATATATATAGGCACAATAAAGTCCTCAAAATCTCATGAAATCTTTGATAAAAAAAGAAAAGACTTAAAATAATAGAGAGAAGAAACAAAATAAAAAGGATCAAGATAAGGATGCAAATCCTCCTACCTCCAAATCCAACCATGAGACCTCTTATTCCATTTATAATCCTAATAAATATGGGATCAAATGTGGGTTTTGCTTGGGAAATCATGATGAAAGCAAATATTTAAAGAAGCAAAATGACCAACTGTCTAAGACGCTCAAGAATCACAACATTAGTGTCCCTAATTCTACCATTCAAAATTTATCAACCCATGAATCCTTTAAGGAAAATGACCATGGTAAATAAAATGCAAAATATAATAGTAAGGGGAAAGAAAAGGTCAAGGCCCTAGTTTTATTTTTACCTCTGAATCCTACATGGGTCATTAACTCTGGTGCTTCACATCACATGGCCTCTTCATAGATAGATTTTAGTTCCTTAGAACTATGTGACATGTCCTTTATATAGTTGGGTGAAGACACTTATAAAAGTTTCTGGAGAGATGGTATATTGAAGTGATTGGTGGAAAATTCTATAATGTTCTAAGTGTTCCCTCACTTTCAACTAATCTCTTATTAGTTTACTAGATCACTCACCTTAGTCTGGGTATGCGAGTTGAGTTTCCTCTAGATTTAGTGTATGTTAGAGATATGCACAATAAAACTATATTATTAGTGGGAATGGTCAATCATAAGACTCAAATATATAAATTTTCACTCTTTTATCTTGACTCCCCTTCAAATTATTCTTCTTCAAACTCACCTAAACTTGAGGATATTTATGAGCTTGAGCACACCTATGATATTGATGACTCTTCTTCTAATAGAGATGACTAAAACAGTCATGGGGACACACCTCCATCATATCCTTGTCACCTTATAGATATTTAGGAGTTAATTATTGATCAACATACCTATGATCCACTTCAAACATCACAAGCAACAAGTATATTGATCTAGGACACATCAAACATCAGACAGTCTATACCATAGTTTCACGGCATTAAATAGTCCATTTCCCTTGATCCCATTGCACCATCATTACATAGAGAATTTTTACCTCTACCTTTCATGAGGAGAACATTTACTTGGATAGAAATCACACCTTGGTTGAATATCCATCATGCTCTTGGAAGACATATTCTCTATTCTAGGGTGATCTACTCTTCACTACATCTACTTATGATCCACAATAACTTATGAAAACTTCATTATAAGATACTAGATGGATTTAGGTAGTTTTAAACTCTAGTGGATATTTTTAATTACCTTATCTTATTTTCTCTCTTTTAGGAGTGGAGTTTTGTCCTATGGGTTTTCTCTTTTTCTACAATTTATGGGAGTTTCATTATGCTTGGGTACCTCATCAGCCATGGTTTTTGGGACCCAATTATTCTACCCACCTAAACTATGCATTAGGAGATTTTAGTGTAGGATTTTTCCCACTTTTGTTTCTTACCTACATGATTTTTTTTCATCTTGATTTGAGTTGTAAAGGTCATTAGGGGAACCCACACTTAATATGTTTTCTAGTTGTGAGTTGATTTGTTACCTTTATGGTAACCTAATATCTCACTATAAAATGTACCTCCTTTGTAATTTTTGGATAATTCCTAATGAACATTAATGAAGCTCATTTTTTCTCTACATTCTTTCTTTCATCTATCCTAAGGGGTTTTTCATGTAATCTATGACATTCAAAGATCTTGGAAAAATCTGACATGATTTTTCTAGGATCTATGAACATCACAAATTACACTCCAAAGATCCTAGAGCAATCATGTCAGGTTGCTCGAGGATATATGAATATCACACATTGGACAAAAACCCTAAATATATGAGAGTAAGAATGTAGAGAAAAAATGATCTTTATTAATGTTTATTAGGCATTATCTAAATATTATAAAGGGGGTAAATTATATCATGAGATATTAGGTCACCATAAAGGTAATAACTCAACTCAAAATTAGAAAACACATTAAGTGGATTATCCTAATGAACTTAATAACCCTAATCAAGATGATTAACAACCATGTAGGTAAAACCAAAAAGAGAGAAAAATCCTACACTAATAGTAGAAGAATTATAACCCTTATATTTCTAGAAAGGAATTAAGAAGGATACAACTAATTTTATCTCTATATGCTTAGAGTGTCAATGAGTTAAGGCTGAACACATGCATCCAGTTGGGTTGTTATACCCACATTCAGTCACTGAATGGAAATGGTATGCAATTAGTATGGATTTTGTCCAAGGTTTGCCTATGTCTAGGAACCATCATGAAATGATCTTGGTAATTCTGGATAAACTAACCAAGGTAGTTCATTTTATTTCTAGTAATATAACTGATGATGCAAATGTGCTTTCTAAGAGGTTTTTGAAGAAAATTTACATATTTCATGGGTTTCCTAAAAATATTATTTTATATATGGACACTAAGATGACTTAAAATTTTTGGAAAACTTTAAATTTAACATTGAGAACTCAGTTGAGTTTTAGAATAACTTATCATCTACAAACGAATGGGCAAGCAAAAAGGATAAATCAGATCTTAAAGGATTTGATGAGAATGTATTGCATAGACCAATAATACAAATGGGAATAATACTTATATTTAGTTTATTTTTATTACAAATCATACTAATCATCTATTAAAATGGCTCCTTACAAGGCATTATATGGTAGGAGATGTAGAACACACATTAATTGGGACAAACTAGAAGATAGATTAGTTTTTTGATTAGACATGATTATTGAAATGGAAGATCAAGTGAAATTAATAAGGGAGAGATTGGTTGAATCCAATGAGATATATAAAATCTACGTTGATATGAAAATAATAAAAAGTCAATTTTTGATTGGGGACAAAGTTTTTATGTGGGTTAGACACCAAAATAGTGTAATAAAGTTTGGTAAATTAACAAAGTTGTCACTTAGATATGTGAGGCCTTTTAAGGTCATAGAAGTAATCAATACTTTATTTTAAAGGATTGCATTGCCACTAGCTCTAGTACAAATTCATAATGTTTTTCATGTTTCATATCTTAAAAAGTATATTGTTTATCCTACACATATTTTGGATTTGAATGTATTATAGGGTTGGGATCCATGGGTGGTCACAATAGAACCAATTAGAATAATTGATATGCACAAGCTTAGCTTACATAATATAGAAGTATCATAGTGAAAGGTCTATTGGGACTAATATTTAGAGGATAATGCAATATGGGAAGACCATGAAGAGATTTTAAGGTTGTTTACTTGATTTTCTACTGGTTATCATTTGTATGCTAAAATATTATTTTATTATGCTAAACTTAGTTATATTTCATAACTTTTATTTGAAATAAGTTTCATTTTTTAGATGACCAATTTTAAGGGGGAGGATGTTACATAAAAATTTTCCCTATGGAATTTTAAAGCATTTATCAATTGTTTGTGTGTTGATTATTAGTATATCTATTATTTATTCTAAGCTAGATTAGTTTGTGATGTTTGGTTAACGAATATATATATATTTTTTATGAGTTATTACAATATTATTATGATCATGATTGTTATGGATTTGTTACATTTGGTAGTTTTTATGTTTACATGTTGATTATTATCATGATATGGGCTAATTACTAGTTTGTTTGATGAGTTGGATGCAAGATATTTGACCCTCATTGATAGTGCAAAGGGAGAGTATCATCAAATATGAGGGAATAGATAGATACATTAGGGATAGAGAGATATGACTAAATGGACCTATTCGTACACCATTATTTATTACTTATAATGAAATATATCATGCTTGCATTTAATTCTTAAACCTTATTTTTCTAGGTTATATTTGCATACATGTGCTAATTATTGTTATTCCTCAATGTGTTACTATTAATATAAAATGTTAGGTGTGAATAAAGTTAATTTATTATGTATGTTAATAATTTATCTAAATTATGATTATAAATATATCTAGTTGGTTTCTTAACTTCATTGAACTTAGAAACATAACTTGTACTAGGGTATAGCATCTGATTATCTTATTGTTCACATTTGTATACATGTTTAAACTTATGACTTTCTTGGGTGTCAAAGAATTACTTTTATATGTTTGATTTCAAATGTTGTATGAATACAGTGGAAAGGTACTTGGTCTGATAGAAGTAAAAATATATGTGTAAGCATGTTTTGAAGTAAATGCATTAAGGACTAGGGGAAAATAATTACACCCCCTAAGGTACTTTTTTATTCTTTAAATTCAAAAACCTTTTATTTAAATCAGACTTTTGGTTCGAACATATTTATTATTCATTGGAAGATTTGAGTGATTTTAATCATTAGATGTTCTTTTACAAAGGGATAATGTAAAAGGAATTAGGTTTTTGGTTTATCATTGGGTTTGAGTTGACTTTTTCTTGAGATGGAGTTTAGCTTGGTCATCGAGTTCACATGAAAAAAGGAAGGAACTACAAGTGGAGTTGAGGTAGTGGAGTTAAACATTTGTGGATGATTTTTTCATGAGGTTAAGGGTCCAAGATAATAAGATCTATTAGAGGACATGTAGAGCATGCAAGATGACAATATGAGAATAATAAATATGAGGGGAATGTAGATTATGATCTTTAACCCATAGGGAAAAGAGAAGATAATGTGAAGAAAGAGAGAGGGATACCCATTCTTGAAAATGGATGTAAGCATCTTGACCAGGCAAGTAATTTTATCTTATGCATATAAAATATTTAGGTCTTTTTATAATTATAGAATCCATTTGAAAAAATGCACAAGATACTTTATATAGCTTCTTCTTGGTCATTTTAAAATATGGGTAGTTGTTATTTTCATAGAAAATGTAAAAATAGTATCTCAATTATAAACCTAGGGAAAAAATTTCATACTATCCCTAGAGCTATAACCGAGATATGAAACCCTCTCTTGGCATATAAAATGGATTTTAATGGTGTGACCTATATATAAATAATGACCACCATTGAAGGGTACTCCTTTACTAAAACTATGTTTGAATGGGCCTATACTGCATACATACATACATGCATGAATGCACACACACACACACACACACACACACACACACACACACACACACACACACACACACACACACACACACACACACACACACACACACACACACACACACAGATATATATACATACACATACACATGTATGTGTGTGTGTATGTATATATATCTCTGTGTGTGTGTGTGTGTGTGTGTGTGTGTGTGTGTGTGTGTGTGTGTGTGTGTGTGTGTGTGTGTGTGTGAGTATTAATAATATGTCTTTTGTTAGGAATAGACATTATATAGTAATTATTACATATAATTTTCCACTTGAATTATTATTTTGTAATGATCTTAAGGTCAAATTTCATCAAGAGATTCATCCCTTTGCTATTTCTATCAGCAAGAAAGAAGGCCTTGTTGATGAAATAATTAACGAGTTATGATTAGACAATGAAAAAATATATTTGATAACTCTTATTATTATGCAACCATTACCTAATTTATATGAGGGTTGTGTTAGAGTATGGGTTTTTTCCCCATATTTAGTTACTATGGAATTTTTTCCCTCACTTGGGGTTTTTTTACTTTCATAGATCAACTTGATTAGGTGTACTTAGAGTTACATTTTGATCAGATGAATAGGAAGTGACTCCCTTGACTACCTATTTTAGGTATGGGAGTTAATCTTATATTATTGGTTCTATAAGCACCTTTCTTAGGGTAGTTACTCATGTACTACTATTTATACATATCTCTTCATGAGATATTTCTCAATGGAAGATCAATTTTGGATCTTATTTTGTTTATGTAATATTCTCATGTATGTGATTTCATTTTCTTGTAGCTATTGTATTGTGTACATGGTTGACTCATGCCTATCACAAACCTATTCATTTCTTTAATCCAAATATCTTGGCATCCACTCTAATGGTATTAGAGCCAATCTAGTATTTGATTGTTTGGTTTCTTTTATTACTTTTATTTTTATTTGAATCATGAGATTTATTGTTCAAAAATAAAATCTATTTTTATCAATCTATTTGTGGGAGTTTTTTGTCTTTGATGAAGTCATTTTTTTATAGAGCTAGTTCATTAGAAACCATTACCACAATTTCTATGGTTTATTTGTGATTATTTGTTCTTTGTGCTTTAGTTCATTTTTTTACAAAAAAAATTGTGTGCCTCCATAGAGCCTCAGGTTCGGTCTCCTCTAATTGGTATCAGCCTATGTTTGGCCTCAACTAGTCTACATGTTTGACCCTAGTTTTATATTTCTTCCATAAGGCACTTGGATATATAATTTTCACTTATTGAGACTACTCTCATTTTTGAATAGGAAAACTTACCATTATATGCAGTGTGAGTTAGTCAAGAAGTACCACAAAAGAATCCTAAATTTTCAAAGTCTTGAAAGTTTTTCCAAAACAAGCTAAGTCTATTCAAGTTTTCCCTAATGTTTTTATCATATATTTTTTTATAGCTTGATTCAAAAAAATGATCCAATAGACTACTTTTATTTTAATGCATAAGAGGATTGGTCAGGTTTAGCATTGTTAGTGGATATTTTTTATTTATTTTTATAAAATAATATATTGTGGGAAATATTTGAAAATAAAGTGTTATTCATTTTTTCACTTGTTTACATTTTACTTTCTTCCTTGGACACATTATTTCTAAGTCTGATGTCCTCTTTTGTTTTCAAAATCTCATTTTTTGACTAATTACACTGATTACTCAAGATGCACTATTAGTTGAGTCTGACATATTTTGAGTGTGAATTTGTAAAATTTGGGGGTTCACCATTTTATATTTAAGTGGGTGGACTATGTTTTTTTGCATCATTATTTACATTATGATTACACTTTCATTTCTATGATAACTTTAACTTACACTACTACAACTCATTTCTACACTAATCAATTCAAGTTCAATCAACCCACTAACTCCCGTTAATTATCATGAATGGAAAATAAAGATGACAATCATTTTAAGGAGAAAGGGTTTATATATGATAACCAAGGGTGATGAAACTAAACCTATCATAGATACATATATAACTAAGTGGTATAATCATAATGATGATTCCTATATGCTATTATGTCTTTACGTAGCACCTGATCTCTTAATTCACTTAGAGCCTTCTAGATCACTTCATGATGTATGTAAAATTCTAGGTAAACTATTTGGAGAGAAAAATGTGATGATAGATCACAAGCTTGAGAATGAACTCATTATCCTAAGTCCTTTCAAATTTGACACCCTTTAGGATTTATTAACTAGTTTCAATTCCTTGATATTACAGTTAAAAGAATATGGGATAAAAAAAAGAAGACAAATAACTTATTCTTTTTATACTCTCTAAATTAGGTCCTAACTATTGAATCTTTATCTCTACTTTCCACACCACTAAAAGTGCTTTGGTCACTGCATGGAAAATTCCCTCTTTAGATGATTTCATTTTTGACTTAACCGAAGAGCAAGATAAGTTGATCTAAATAGGCACATTGAAGTCCACAAAACCTCAATCCCTAATTGTTGGGAATGAGAAAGCAAAGAATTCAAACAAAGAGAAGAAGAATAATAATAAGGATCAAGAGAAGAATAAAGAATCAACCTCTACCAAAACTAACATTGAAGCCTCCTCTTCCAATGGTAAACCTAAGAAAGATAAGTTTAAGTGTGCCCACTATAATAAAAATGGGCATGGTGAAAGCAAGTTCATGAATAAGAAAATAGATAACCTAACTCATATCCTTGAGAAGAAAACATAGGTGTTCTTGAGTCTAACAAACATAATTCAACTACCCAAGATTATAATAAGGCAAAGGGTAAGAAGAAAGAGAGATAAAAGGGTAAGGATCTTTTAGTAGTTTTATCTTCAACATCTTCATGGGTTATTGACTCGGGTACTTCTCACCATATGGGCTCTTAACTAGTTGAGTTTTATTCTTTAGAGCCTTATAGCATGTCTTCTATTAGTTTGGGTGATGACACTTCTATACTAGTTTTAGGGAGAGGGTCTATTGAAATATAAGGAAAAAAATTCAATAATTTTCTAAGTGTTCCTTTTCTTTCAACAAATCTCCTATCAGTGTATCAAATCACTTATTAGCAAAGGTATGAGGGTTGATTTTTTACCAAATTTAGTTATCATCATAGAATTGCATAGTGATTTTATAGTGGCAGTGGGTAGGGAAGATCACCAGGAAAGGCTATACACCTTCTTACATTTTTCACCTAATTTTTCTCAAAAAACATTGTTAACTCATTCATATGGAGCTAGAAAATTATGGCAGAAGAGGTTTGGCCACCTTAACTACTTCTAACTTAAACAACTTAGCAAAAATGATGTGGTCATAGGTTTTACTTGAGTCCAAATCTATTAGGGACTTTGTGAAGGTTGCTCTTTTGGAAAGCATCCTGAACATGAATTTGACAAAGACAAATCTTGGAGGGATTCATAAGCATTGGAGTTAGTACAACGTGATGTATCTAGGCATTTTCCTAGTCTATCTTTTATAAGTGCTAAGTACATTCTCACTTTCATTGATGATTTATTTAGATCTACATGGGTCTAATTTCTTAAGAAATTTTTTGAAGTGTTTGAAGACTTTAAGGACTTCAAGGCACTTGTTGATAAATAATCTAAGAAATATATCAAGGTTATTCAAATTAATAATGGAGGTGAATATGTTAGTAATAGATTTGATCAGTTTAACACCACATAGGGGATTTATTTACAGTAGATAATTACTTATAATCCTTCATAGAATAGAGTTGTAGAATGCAATAATAGGGCCTTAAAAGAGATGACTAGATATATGATTCACTCTAAGTCCCTAGCACCTCAGTATTAGGGCAAAGTCATTAATTATGCTTGTTATATTTAGAACAAGGTTCCTCACAAAGATTTGAAATGAATTATTGAAAATTTTGACTTCATAGGTCAAATTATCACCCCTACCATTCAAAACTTTACATATCATACCAATTTGTCTTGTGAGTCAATGAGTTGGTCTTGAAAATTCCTTAATGTGATTATTAGGAACTAGACTGTCTTAGCATGTCATGTAGGAATGAATAGATCAATTTGGTTTTGCATTTAATAAGTGTACCTAGGAAGCCAAAAAAATTTGAAGGATTACATGAAAATGATGTATTTTTTCTATGAATATCCCTAGCAAGTTTGGTGTCTTGATGTGTTTTTTATCTGAGGATATAAGCCTTAAAAAATGATCTAGCAGTGTGGGATGTGCCTGGGGACATAAAATTAAGGCCATAGTAAATGTCATTTGGATTTAAAAAATCTTCAACAGGATGAAATTAAATTTAGGACTACCAAGTGTCAAAGCCTCACTCAATCAGATCAATAGATCAATGGCACATGAGTGATAATGAGGTCAATAAGTCAATTTATGCATATAGAACACATTCAATCCTATAGTTAAAGATCAATGGAAAGCATGAGGTTAAAAGGCCAAAGAATATTAAGAATGAACTTAATGCTACCAAGTGTCCTAATCATGGTGAAATCTCAAAAACAATAATGGCCCACATTTGATCGTATGTTCAAATAAAGATCAATGGTGCACATTCAATCATGTAGAAGAAGAATGACAGTGTGGACCAATGTCAAAAATTCAATGAGCCTAGATTACATGTGATTCCAACACATGGTGTAAGCATGTTAACTAGATAGAAACTACCAACAAGTTCTATAGAAGGCATGTGAGGCTACCAAGTGTCACAATCTAGGATGAAGATCAAAGATCAACAACTAACATTGAAGTCAAAGCTAGAAGACTCCCAAGAAGATCAATAGAGAAAATTTGATCAAGTTCCAAAGGGAATGAGATGAATACACATGTTTGATGATGTGATGGTCATAGTTTTTTCAAAATTAAATAAGAAGCGATGTGGTAGGGAATGCCATATAGGCAGATACGTCATATTGAAGGATTTTGTGGACTTGAGCAGGTGAATGTATAAATGAGAGATCTAAATATGATCTAAGTTACTAGATAAAACCATATAAATTTGTATTCCATCATTAAAACTTAGCTAAACCTCTCAAAATCCCTTAGACATAAGTTTTACATCTTTTTCATGATCAAGAGATCAAGTAGCTGATGGATCTTCATTGAAATCATGGCTATATGAAAACTAATAAAGGGATTGGTTTTCATCTATAGTGGACCTATGTATAGGTTTTGGAGTAATGGAAGTGTTTTGACTATGAAAGGAATGATAGAAGGGACATCATTGAATGAGTTTGAGTGACTATCTAATAACATAAAGAGCATATCAAGATGAAACATGGTGTTGTAAGCTCATTAAGAAGATGGAGAGTTTAGAGGATGAGAATGGAAAGTATAACATTAAATGAAGTTTCAAAGTATTTGGGGAATTTTACCTTTTTAATGGATCATGATTCATCATCCCCATCAAGTTCTTGTCTTTTATTGTGTTTATGAGACAATGAGAGGACTTGAAAGCTATATGGAACTAATGAAATTTAATTTATATAGGTAAAATTAATGTTAATCAATCAAAAAGTGATTGGGCCTCATCTGTTGATTTTTATTTTCTCAATTCCCTACCTCCCTTCCCCTTTTATTATATATTTCCCATTTATCCCTGAAATAAAAGACTCTTATGCTTTTGGCATGCCCAGGCTATGCCAATTTTGTACTCCAACACCTATATGATGCAATAAAAGACTAAATTCCTCCATTAACAATCAAAATAAAGGTTTGTTTCATTAATTCATTAATGTGGTTAAGTAAATGTATTATTTTTTTTGCCTTTATCTAAGTTTTCTCACCTTCATGAAATGTTTGTATCTTTCACAAGTCATTCTAAGTTCTAGAAGTAGTTATTTTATTGGTTTAGAAGTGGAAAGGATCTGAGATCTTCCCTCTCATGTAATATTGATAGCTATTTCATGTATTTTTGTGAAATACTTATGTGAAAGTTGATCAAAGAGTGAGTGAAGTGATATTTTTAGGCTTGAAAGTGTCTAATAGTGTGTCTTATGCAATTATAAGTGTTCAAAACATTGGTGCATCACCTTTTTTCACATGTTTTCATTAATTATTAACAATTTCTCTCCCTTTTCCAAGCAAGAGATTAGTTTAGGTGTTAGATATAAGGGAACCAAACCTATCTAAAGGTTCAACCTCATTATATGATACCCACATCTTGAGTTTGTTCCCATTTTGTAATTTAGTTGGAGAGAGCCTAAATAACTCTCTCCAACTGTGCAAATTAATGCTACAATAGTTTTTGGCATGCCTGGTGGGACCTATTCTCCTTTTCATAGATAAATTTTGGATCTAAGGAGAAATATTTGAAGTAGAGGAAGACATCCATCATCATTAAAATCTAAATATTCCTTAGGTTATAGATTTTATAACATCATCTAGGTAATACTCTCATGCCAAAGGTTACCCTAAGGTCATTTATTAAAGCTACTCCTTTTGAATTCATTGAGTTACCTTCTAATTAATATAAAATAGCAAGGTTTAATAAGAAAAAACTTTATCCTCAAAATAAATATTCATCTCTCGATCATCATATTGTCCTAAGCAATGAAATCCTCACTATCCAGATGGACATCAAAAACCAAGTATTTGTTTCATTTAATAGAGGTAGTCCACTAAATTTTTCCCATTTTGATGACATTACTATGTCTTCTCTTAATATTATCCCATTATTCTTAGAATAAGATCAAAGAAATCTTATTGAGCACATCCATGATATTTCCAACCTTTGTTTAGTTCATAATATTGTTCAAGAGAATGTAGCTATTAGACTGCTTGCTACTTACTTCAAAGGAAAAGCACTAAAATGGTATATGAGTCTTCAACTAAATTCCATTTCTACCTAAGATGAATAAAGTGTATCTTTAGTTAGATAATTTGAGGACAACTCTAATCACCTATCCTTATTTGAAAAATTGACTACCATAAAGAGAGCTCCTCATGAGTTTATGTCTGATTTTAACCTCATATTCCAAAATACATGGATGAGGATATCTAAATTGATTATACCATCCCTATAATATGTCTTATTATACTATCTAAAATCCCTTAACTCTGATATTAGTGTGACAATATATTCAATAGGTGGTATCACCTTACCATATGCTTATGAGGTTATATAAGAGTAGAGAATAGATTGATACAATATGATAAACTCTCTCTAAGGCCTCTAATTCCTATATGCCTATAATTTAAGTCTATACTAGTTCCTCAAATTCCATCTTTAAACCCTATTCCATCCCTTAAAGATCAACTTGTAGCCCCTTCTAATCAAGCTAGTGAGCTTGGAGACTTGAAAGGTTTGTTACAATATTTTTGGAATGAAATATTTCAACTCAAGAGACAATAGTAATAGGATAATAGGCCTTATCAAAAACAAAATTAAACCACTTATCAGCTCTTCAAATATCAAAGGCCTCCTTATCAAGGGTTAAAAGAAAATAGACCACCTTAACAACCATAATAAACCATAACTCAAGCTAAACCATATGTAGCCTTTGATCCTAATGTACCTTAAACTTCAAACTCTATTTTTCCCACACCACCTTAGAATAAATTGATGTAGGATTTAGGTTTGGATCCATATAATCTCAATGATACTCAAAATCAAGTCTTAGTGTCACAAAACATTACTATACTACAAATGACACAAGAAGAGTTTTCTCTTCTAAGAGGTTGGTACCAAGAGAAAAATTTGGCATCACAATGAAAGACTCAAAATTTTTAATGGTATCTAGATACCATTAATGTTAATTGTAAAATGGATGATCATGTTGCATTCAATTAGGGTGGTGAGACTAGCAATATAGGTGGTTAAGTTACAGCTCTAACTAGAGCTAAACATAGAGCCATTGATGAGGCTCAAGATGTGAGTAATGTTTCAAGTAATCCTAATATTATATCTAAGAGCACAAAATATCAAATTTGTTCCCCTAAAACACATAAAAATTATAATATAGAGGTTGGAAAGGTTCATCAAGTACCTCTTGTTCATGAGCAACTAATGGTTCAAAAAGTGTAGCCAAAGGTCAGTGGTCTCAATTTAGTATAGTGGATAAAATGAATAATTTTAACATCAAAATTATCATATCAGATTCCCTCTCTATTTTAGGACAAAAGGATATGAACATTTAAAAACTTTCATCTCTTAAATTATCTCCAAAACTGATTGAGAAAGAAGGTGTTGTCCTAACTAATTCAAACCAGACAACTAAGAAACAAGTACAATAGGTAAATAAAATGGTAAAGGTGAACAAAACTGAGGTAAAATTTAAAAACTCCTCCTAACTACCACTTTTTGATAGTTGGTGACATTTTGGTTCATACTTGTATAGTGGATAGTGGATCCAATAGTACTATTATGTCTAAGCAAATAGTAGATAAGTTTGGTCATGTTTATAAAAAAAATACTAAAGTAGTATTAAAACTAGATGGATCACTAAAAAATATATTAGGCATCATCAAATATTTAAATTTGATAGTACATGATTTTCCCAATGTTACCATTTAGTATGGTGTAGTTGTGGTGGACTTGCCTCCCTACTTTGCCATGTAACTATCAAGGGACTTTACCTCAAATATTTGAGGATACTTATTATTTTATTGGACATATTTGATGTTTATAACTATGTATGTTACCAAGGTAAAAATATATTCTGAACCTATTACATGTTTCCATTTGGAGTCATTTATGCCAAGTGTTGTGAACATTGACTATGTCATCTCAAATGAGGTGGTAAAGTAGTGGAGTGGGAACTAAATCACATTTATATGAAATTACAAATATATTCCTCAATGATTTGGCCTCTAATTTTAATTATCATGATCCTAATAAGATAATTGAAGAAGAGGTACTTGGTGTTTATTTCCTCCATGAGAATGATGCACCAATTCCAGCCATGATGAAGGATGATGAGTCTAGTGATGGTCTATGTAAATTATACTTTGATGGATCAATGAATAATCATGGTATTGGGGCTGGAATTATGTTGATTTATATATAAAATCAATTGTGTTTCTCTTCTTTTAAGTTCCAGTTTGGTTATTCAAACAATGTTGTAGAATATGAGGCACTCGTTCACAATTTGTAGTGGGCTAGGAAGATGAAAGTCAACACCTTGAAAGTTTTTGGTGATAGTGAAATTTTAGTCCACCAAGTAAGAGGTATTAATGTATGCAAAAATTTATTACTTAGATATTATAATCACATAGTGTGGGACTTACTTGAGTATTTTTAGGCTTTCAACATTGACGCAAGACCAAGAGATGAGAACAAAAATGTAGATAGGTTGGCTGCCATTAGAACACATTTTAGTATCATAGATGATACAAAAATTGAAAAAAAATTAGTCACACATTAAGGTGGTTGTATGGCCTTATATTCTAAATAACCATGAGAATTGTCAAGTGTTTGAAAATGATAATCAAATTGTTAGGTTCATACAAGAAGAGGCTAAGTTTTCCTCAAGAAATCAATCAAAGTTTTTTTAGCAATATGGTGATTAGATTGTGTAACTAAAAACAAATAAGTTTCTCAAGGGATTGGTCACACTTGAGAACATATTAATTGGTGATGATGAGTTGAGAAAGGAAAATTCATCTTTGTCAACAAAGGAGGAACACTATGCTAATGCGGAGATTATAGCTAGTAAGAACTTGAAGTTGGGTAATGTATAGTCTCCTTCACAAAAGGAAGCTTTCATTGAATTATGTACAAGTTTTGTTTATGTGTTTTTATGTAAATATAATGATCTCAAGGGATTTGATCTAAATATAGTTCAACACACCATTGAGTTAGAGGCTAAAACTAAACCAGTGAGACAAAGACAAAGGCCTATCAATTTAAAGCTTGAGCCTTTGAAGAGAGTTGAGCTTAATAATCTCATAGAGTCAGATATTATATTTCTAATCAATCACTTAACTTGGGTGGAAAACCTTTTTCTATTATAGAATAAGAATAGTGAGATTAGATTATGTGTTGACTTCCATGATTTTAATAAGGCTTCCCTTGAAGACCACTATCCATTACCATCTATGGATCAGATTTTATAGTTAGTTGTATGTTCTTAGAGGTTTTATTTGTTGGATGGATATAGTGGTTAAAATCATATTTTAGTTATGGAAGAGGAATAATTCAAGATAGCCTCACTACAAAGTGGGGGATATTTTCATATAGAAATATGCTCTTAGATTTATTCAATGCTAGATCAACCTTTTAAAAAGCCATGGATATGGCATTATAAGGCCTTCTTAATAGGTTTTTACTTGTTTATTTATATGTCATAAAAATGTTCCCCAAGAGTGCAAGTGATTACATGGTTCATCTCAAGTAAATGTTTGAAAGGTGTATGCAATTTGGGGTGTCCCTAAATCCCAAAAAGTGTGTCTTCTCAATTCATGAAGGTAAGATTCTTGGGAATGTGATTTCAAAATATGGTTTGAATATAGATCCTAAAAGGATAGATTCAATTATCGTACTTTCCTTATCTAAGAAAAAAAATGCTTTACAAAGCTTCTTAGGGAAAATCAATTTTATAAGAATATATACTTTAGATTTTGCCACTTTAGCTAGACCACTTATAACCATGTTAAAGAAGAATCAGAGTTTCAGCTAGTCTAAGGAATGAGTAAAAGGTTTTGAAGAGATCAAAAAGGCCATAGCTAGTGTTCCTACACTCGTAAACTTAGATTTCACAAAGGATTTAATTTTGTATACGTATGTTATAGCATATACACCATTTTAGGCATTCTTATGCAATAGAATCATGAGACTTTGGAGCAGACAATAGCCTTCTTTAGTAAAGGCTTGGAAGAATTGTTGGACATATGATTTTCATTGATGTCAAACATAAGATCATTGGCATGATGTATGTCATTGATGCTTAGTAATGAATATTTTGGTCTTATTAGAGGTCAATATTGACTAGATTATTTGTGTGTATGATTGGAATTCATCAGGGTCTTCATATTGATCATCTAGACATTTTGGGTCTATGATAGGAAAATATGAGAAGGCATTTTGTTGACATCACCATTTCCATGTGTGAATGAGTATGGGAGAACTGGTCACATGAATTTTATCACATTAGTGCTTAGTTTTTATGCACTAAATCCTAGGTCATGTGATGTAGCGCAACAAAAGATATGCTTAATAAAAGTTAGGCTTCAAGCCATTTTGATAGTGTTTTCTAATACTTAGTCAAATTTGTAGATTTCAAAAAATAAATGAACAAGCATTTTCATGATGTCATATCTTTCACATATGAAAGCTTCAATTGAAATTGTATATATGAGTAGAATCCCCTATGTAAGAGAATTGTATGTGCTAATTTCTAGGTCATGTGACTAAGCACAACAAGAGTTATGCAGGTGTAAAGTTAGCCTTTTAGGTATATTGAAATGGTTTCCATACTTAGTCAAAATCTGCACAAGGTCTTGTAAAGTTGTCATGATTTTATAAAAATCATTTACAGACATTTGTAAAGGAAATAAACAAAATATTTGTTATGGGTTTTTAAAGAGCATCTTGAATATGTGGTCTGTAGGTTTAAATGAGGAGGAATGAGCTCAAAATAAAATTATCTTTGCTCTCAAACAAAATAGGGTTTCTTAGATAAACCTTAAGGGTTTATGTCATGACATTAACATGCATTTTCTATGTTGATTTTAATTGGATATAACTAGGACCCAGTAGCTTAAGTTACAACTTAAGCCTTTATCATCATTGTAAAATTCATCCCTCGACCAAGCAATTATCAGTTCAAATGACTTAATATATCCTAAGTCTTAGACTTTACATTATGTTCCATATTGATCAATGTCTATTGCTTTATCATACATATATGATCTAATGAAGTGAAGAAAATTTAAATTGTTAAAGGCTCCTTCGAGTAAATGTGCTAGTGACAAATGTGATAATCATGGATCTTGCTCAATTAATCTATAGTATGATTTAAATTCAAATAATCAATAAGTAATGTGCGGATGCCAAGTGTCGCAATAACAAAAATTGATAGCAATGTGTAGAAGGCACATGCTAATTCCAAGTGTCACCTTCTCAAAAGCTAAGTAGAGATAAATATTGAGCTTGTCAGAGGATATGATAGTGATTAGGTGATTGTATAAAGAAGATCCAATGGAGTGAGTGGACCCAGATGGAACAAAGTGATCTATGTTTATCAAAATAGTGGCTAGTTAAAGATTGAGTAGGTTTGATAAGATTTATAGAGTAAAAGTGATCCAAATATGTAAGAAATAATGAGATAGATAAAGAAACTTGATGTTTAACATCTAGACAGAGATAAATATCATTCATCTTTGGAGATCGAATGGCATGCAAAATCTCAGATCAAGAAGATCAATAGATGTATTTTTAAATTTGATAAAAATAAATTTCAAAAGCATAAAATTATTGAATAGACAGTGTGAATATGTCAGATATCAATCAAAATCATGCATTTTAAAGTTGAGACATTTAAATATAGATCATAGGATTTTGAAACCAAACTAACGATCAATGATTGACATTTAAAGCTATATTCAATCTAATGGTTATTTGTAGGAGCATGTGTGTAAGACCTATATCATGATATAGACGATGAGATTGATTAATCTAACTAATCAAATCTATATTAATGAGCATGTGTATCAAAACAAGAGTCTAATAAATGCTATAGATATTAATGAGATAATAAATTACAATGGTGATGCATGAAATTGAGATGCAAAAAACTTATAGTTCAATTCATAATGAACTAAAGTCTAGAATTGGTATGATGTGTTGCAATTTGAGTGTGAACACATACAAGAAATGAAACCCTAGATCAATTGTTTATATATATGATATCTAGGACAAATGCATATACTGTTGAATACATTAAATTATGTCAAACAAAAAGTATAGAGACACAGGAGTAGAGTTAAAGTGGGATGAAGGGGGTCAAATAGATACATATCAAGACATATAGATAGATGGGAAAAGAGGAATAAACACACAAAGAGATCATGTGTAGAGCATAAACAACTACATAATAGACCTACAACAAAGAATAGAGGTTTGGATTTATGTATGAATCTATTTTGAAAATTGGATGTGTAGCTCTATAAAAGAATATGATCAATTGGTACCGTGAGATAAACTAAGTTGGTGCTTAGATTAGGGAGTGGGTACTTTCTTAGAGTTCAATTTATTGAATCAAGGGATTTATATATCCTTAAGGTTGGTGTCCTTAAATGTGTAACTAGTGAGGTTTTAACTATGAGACTGTATTAGAATAGTAGATTCTAACAGTTATTCTCACCATGGTTTTAATTTTTGGGTTTTCCATGTATACTCTAGTGTCATGTGTATTTGTGTATGTGTGATCTCTGCATATTTGATGTGTTTTGCATATATATTTTAATCCACTTGAAAAATATTGAAAGGACTAGTTTTAATTGATATATTGATTCACCCCCTCTCAATATGTAGTTATGTTCCAATAATTGGCATCAGAGCCCTAGTTTATTAGAAGAAGCTTAATCAGCTTAGGTAGATCTTATAAGGTTGAACATAAATGGCTAGTTAAGAAGTAATTTCATCAAACAAGTCACCTATCTTTGATGGATCTAACTATGCATTTTGGATCATAAAAATGGAAGCATATATATATATATTCAATAGGGTTTGATGTATGGATGTCTGTTATAAATTGATATGCAACCATTGCTATAAATCCTACTGATAAGGCTACCAAAAAAGCATATGAGAGAAATGGCAAGGCAAATAGTGATATTCTTTATGGATTGTCAAACTTAGAATTTATCAAAATTATGCACTATTAAAATGCACAAGTTGAAGAGCATCTATTAAAAAGATGATAAGGTAAAGCAGGCCAAGATACAAGCTTACAAAGTCAAGTTTGAGAACCTTGAGATGAATAAAGAGGAAAATATTACAAACTACCTCCTTAGGGTAGATGAAATAGTTAATGCTATTAGAGGCCTTAGAGAAGAAATGAAAGAATCAATCATTATCAAAAAGGTCCTAAGATCTTTGCCATCAAGATATGATTCTAAAATCTCTATAATAGAGGAAGAAATAGATCTAAATAAGCTCATTATTGATGAGTTTCATGGAACCTTCACAGCTTATGAGATGAGAATGGGAGAGACAGACACCTTCAAGAGAGAAGATGCATTCAAATCATCTAAACTAGTATAGGTAAAAGCAACTACATTTGGATCTAAGGAGATTGATCAATAAGAAGATAAATTTTTCATAAGACTAAAGAGATGATCTAGAAAGTACAAAGTTAAGTTACCCTTCAAATGATTTAAATTTAGAAAATTAGGACATTTTACTACTAAATGCCCTCATAAAAAAGGGGATAACTCTGAGCAAGTAAAGAGTAGCAAAAGGGTAAAACCCTACTATCCTAATAAGAAGAAATTCTTGAAAAATAAGAAAGGTATATACACAAAAGAAGATAGTGATTCAATGGAAGACATTGATAGTTCTAATGATGATCATGACTATGCTTTTGTGGTTTAGGAGAAGAAAGTAGTATTTATGATAATAGAATTAGATTATATGGATCAAGAAGAAGTTGAAGACTTAGATGAAGAAGAAGGAGAAGTGGATCTAAAGTGTGAGCTCATTTGTGCTTTAGGGTAAATTGACAAGTCAAGAAAAGAGAGCTCAAATAGAAGAAGCTTTAACAAAAGGGAATTGAGAAATGTCCAAAAGTCTTGAGAAATTTGATCAGATGATAGTGAGCCTAAAGAAACAAATTTATGAGGTTAAAATAATAGAATATGTAGTCAAAATTAAACTACAATCTAAATTTGATGAGTGCATGAAGCTAGAAGCAAAGATAGTGGCTTTGAGAAAATAACTTGAAAAGGCCAAAATTCAACTAGACAAAAGTTTGAAGTTAATAGGAGGATTAGACATTAATTATAAATTGATCAACTCTCAAAATACCTCAAAACAAAGATCAGGTCTTAGTTATGAAAATGGAAAGAGTTCTAATACTATTACATCTGCTAACCTATATGAAAACTTCAAAGTAGAAGGAGAATCAAGATCAAAGAAAGAGAAAGATTGAAAGGACACAAAGATAGACTCAAACACATTTGATGTGAAGAAATATGAACCTAAAAATAATCTTGAAGACAAGAACAAGACAAAGGTAGCTGATGTAGATGGATACACCAAAGTGAGAGACATAAAGAAGCTAGAGTTTAGAAGATCTACTCATGCTGAACCAAGAATTTATATGACCAATTATTCCTCATATTTGTATGGTTATTGTTATAATTGTAATCAATTTGATCATAGGGATATTCATTTTAGATTTTTACCTATAAGGAACAAATTTTGTAAGTAGAAACTCATTTGTTCCTTTGTTAGATACAAATGTAATGTGATATAATCACAATAATTTTGGTCATATGGCTAAACATTGTAGAAATATATTTTTAAGATCAAAATTACACATTATAAAGAAAGACACGTCTCCTAGTGTGAACTAAGGTTCACAAGTCTCTGATAAAGAGAAGAAGAGGACATATAAGAAACCTAATGAAGTTTGAAAAGTGAAAAATCAATCCACAATTTCTCAAACTGCTCTCCATGCCAAGGAGAAAAATTTATGGGTGATAGATAGTGGTTAATCAAACCATATGACTGGTGACAAGAGTAATTTCACCAAATGGAGTAAATGTAAGGAAGTTTCTATCATCTTGAGAGACAACAAAGCAGTAAAGATCAAAGGGAAAGGAACTTTGAACATAAATGGAAAACTTCCTACACATGATGTCCTTTATGTTGAAGGATTTAAGCATAATCTACTTAGTGTTAGAAAAATGTGTGACAATGGATATAAGGTCACATTTTATTTAGAATGCTACAAGCTAAAAAGATTTGATAAAATAGTTATAGAAGGCAAAATAACTGAAGGTAATATATACAATCTTGTTGAAGTAAATGGAAATAGTTGCCTAATAATAAATATTGATGAGAGTTGGTTGTGGCATAGACTAATGGGTCATGTCAAATTTTATAACCTAGTTAAAGTGATATTAAATAAGTGTGTTAGACACATGCCCAAGATAACCAAACCTGTAGATAATACTTGTAAGGAATTTCAACTAGGCAAGTAGATAAGGGTCAAATTTTAAATAAAGGGGTATGCAACTACAAATCCTTTATAATTATTTCATACTAATATTTGTGGTCTTACTAAGACAATAGGATCTAAAGGAGAGAGATACTTCATGTTGTTTGTAGATGATTAATCAAGAATGACATGGGTAACCTTTTTTAAGGACAAGTCACAAACCTTTGAGAGATTCAAGATATTTACAGCTATGGTAGAGAATGAGATTGGATGAAATTTCAAATTCTTAAGATCTAACAAAGGTGGAGAATTCACCTCAAATGAGTTCTTATATTATTATGATAATCATGGGATCAAAAGGCATTACTCTGTAGCAAGGACTCCACATCAGAATGGAGTTGTTGAGAGAAAGAACAAGATAGTCAAGGAGATGGCTAGAACAATTCTAAAAGAGGCCAAGTTACCTGATGGATACTAGAGAGTATTCCAAATAGCAGTATACATCTTGGATAGAGTTTAGCTAAGGGTAAAAGTGACAAAACCCCCTATGAGCTATGGTATGGAAATATTGCTTCTATTAAATACTTTAGAGTATTTGAAATCAAATGCTACATTAGGAGAAAAGATGATAAGTTCAGGATCTTTGAATCAAGATTTGATGAAGGAATATTTCTTTGTTATTCCACTCAAATCAAATACTATTTATGTTATAATAAGAGGCTACACAAGTTAGTAGAGAGCATTAATGTCAAGGTTGAAGAAGACATGAAACATGTTGAACCTGACAAAGAAATCAAAATTGAAGAATCAGATCTTGAAGAAGTAGATAATGAAGGGGCTAAAGAAATTAATGAAAAATCACCTCCAATATTTCTTCAAAAGGATCATCCTAAAGAGAAGATAATTGGTAATAATAATGGAGTTTAGACAAGGAGCAAGTAAGTTTTTATCTAATGTTTGAAATTGAGTGTAGGAGCTATGTTGAAGCTAAAAAACATGAAAATTGGCTTTAAACCTTGGAAGAAGAGCTGAGCCAAATAAAAAAGAACAAAACTTGGAAATTATTGTGATAGGTATAAAATGGGTTTATAGAAACAAGATCACTGAGGATGGAACTATTATAAGGAATAAATAAAGATTGGTGTGTAAGGGATATGCATAAGTTGAAGTAATAGACTTTGAGAAAACATTTACTCCAGTTTATATATTGGAAGCTAGAAGAATGTTTCTAGCATTCTCTATTTATAAAAATATCAAAGTCTATCAAATGGATGTCAAGTCAGCTTTCTTGAATGGGAACCTAGAAGAAGAAGTATACATAAAACAACTTGAAGGTTTTTAGTTTTCAAAATAAGAAGATTATGTATGTAGACTAAAGAAAGAATTTTATGGTCTAAAATAGGCATCTAGAGCATGGTATTAAAGATTGGACCAGTACCTATAATGACAAGTTTTCAACAAAGGATGTGTAGACAATAATTTATACTTCAAATCAGAAGGTGAGCATATGTTGATTTATGTCATTTATGTAGATTACATAATCATTGGTGGTATAAATAAAAAGATGTGTAAATAATTTTCTACACAAATGCAAAGTGAGTTTGATATGTCTATGCTAGGAAAACTTTCTTTCTTCATTGGTCTATAAATAACACAATTTGATGAAGGGATATTCATATCCCAAACCAAGTATACAAAGGAAATGCCTGAGAAGTTTGAAATAGAAGAAACCAAACCAGTTAATAATCCAATGATAACTAGATGCAAGTTGAGCAAATAATATGAGTCCCTTGATTCAAATCAGACTATGTATAGATCTATGATAGGTAGCTTGTTATACCTAATAGTATCAAGACTAGATATCATTCAAGTAGTGTGCATGGTTAAAATATTTCAATTTACTCCCAAAGAATCACATGTAAATGTAGTGAAAAGCATCTTTAGATACATCAAGATCATAATTGAATATGAACTATGGTATCTTACAAGTGAACATTTCACTTTGATAACATATATAGATGTTGATTGGGTAAAAAGTGTGGATGATAGAAGAAGCACTAGTAGTGGTGTATTTTTACTTGGAAACAGATTTGTTTCATGGTTGAGAAAAAAGTAAGAGTTAATTACTCTTTCTATAGTAGAAGTAGAGTATGTAGCAGCAATGGCATGTTGTACTCAAGTCCTGTGGATGAAGCAAACACTCATAGACATCAAGTAAGGCACCTATGTCTATTCTTTGTGATAATTTAAGTGATATATATATATATATATATATATATATATAATCTAGTTATGCATTATAGAACCAAGCACATATCAATCAAGTATCACTTCTTAAGTGAGAGGGTTGCAGATCAAGAGGTCACAATGGAATATGTGCCAAATAAGGACTAGATTCTAGACATATTCACCAAACCTCTTCCCAAGGAATAATTTGAATATCTAAGACAAAATTTTGGAGTGGTGGCTCCTACACCACATCACTAGATCTTATTGATAGGGCATGAGTCCAGGGGGAGTCTCATATAAGTTTTGTTAATCCCTAGAAGAAAAGAGAAAATCCAACTCAGGTATGTATACTTATAAAAATTTCTAATGAGTTTAAAGTTATAGATTCTTGGAAAAGCTCCTTTATCTGGCAAAGGCAGGAAATATTTGGGCATATAGTTAGTTAGAGTCCATTTTCCATTGATGACAAAGGGGGAGAGAAGATGCAAATTCTCTTTGCGGGAGAAGAAGATAAAAATGTTCTATGTAAAATTTTGAAGCTGATAATGTTTGGAGCAAGTGTCCAAGTTGAGTATTAGGAAAATGTGCCATTACCTACGGGGGATAAAGTTTTGTATGAACAACCCCAATTCAAATTCATCAAAATCTAGTACAATCAATGCTAGAGAAAGAGAAAAATATTAAAAGATCAGAGCATTTAGTTTGCCATCAATGCAAAGGGGGAGATTGTTAGAAATATGATTGTGATTGATGTCAAAGTGAGATCATTGGAATTATGGATGTCATTGATGCTCTAGAATGAATATGTTGATCTTATTAGAGCTCAAGATTGATAAGATGCTTGTGTGAATTATTTGAATTCATCCAATTATTCATATTGATCATCTATACATTTTGGGTCTATTACAGGAAAAGATGAGAAATCATTTTCCTGACATCACCATTGTCATATGTAAATGAGTATGGGGGAGATAGTCACATGATTTTGATCACATTAGTTCCTAGTTTCTATTTGCTAAATACTAGATCACGTGATGTACCATGAAAAACAATGCTTGATCAAAGTTGGGATCCAAGCCATTTTGATGGTGTTTTTTAACACAATCAAATTATCAAATTACAATAAATAGATTAATAGGCATTTTCATGATTTCATATCTTGCACATATGAAATCTTCAAGAGAAATTGGACATATGAGTGGAATCCCCTATATAGGAGGATCACATGCACTACTTTGTAAGTCATGCAAATAAACACAAAAAAAATTGTATAGGTGAAAAGTTAGCCTTCTAAGCATATTGAAATGGTCTTTATAGTCAAAATATGTGCAAGGTCTTACAAATATGTCATGCTTTTATAAAGATCATTTATGGACATTTATAAATCAAATAGATAAAAGATATTTACATGTTTTTCAATAACATCTTGAATATGTGATTTGCAGGTTCAAATGAGGAGGAATGACCTTAGAATCAAATTATCTTTATTCTCAGACAATCTAGGGTTTCTCAAATAAACCCTAAGGGTTTATGTTATGGAATCAATAGGCATTTTCTATTTTTATGTTGACTAGATATAAATGGGACCTAGTAGCTTAAGTTAAAACTTAAGCCTTTATCATCATTGTAAAAATGGCCCCTTGACCTAACAATTACCAGTTTAAAAGACTTAATATCTCTTAAGTCTTAGAATGTACATTATGTCCCATCTTGATCAACAACTATCACTTCATCATATGTAGATGATCTAATGAAGCAAAGAAAAGTTAAATTTTCAAAGGATCCTCTTAGTAAACATGTTATTGATAAGCATTAAAATCATGGAGCTTGATCAGGTAATCTACAATGTGGTTTAAAGTTAAATCATCAATGAGTAATGTAAGGATGCCAAGTGTCTTAATAACAAGAATTGATAGCAATGTACAAAAGGAACATGCTAATGCCAAGTGTCATACTCTTGAGAGATAAGTAGAGATAACTATCAAGCTTGTTGAAATATCTAACGATGAGCAGGTGATTGTATAAAGAAGATAATATGGAGTGATTAGACCTAGATAAAACAAAGTGATCGATGTTTATTGACATAGTGGTTTGTTAAAGACCAAGTAGGTTCAATAAAATCAATGGAGTGAAATCAATCCAAAGATGTAAGAAGTATTGAGATGGATAAATAAGCTTGATGTTTAAATTCCTGATAGAGATAAAGATTGTGCATCTTTGGAGATCGAATGACATGTAGAAGCTTGGATTAGGAAAATCGATGGATGCATTTTTAAAATTGACAAAACTAAAGTTTGGAAGTGTACGAGGATCAAATAAATAGTGTGAGCATGTCAAAGATCAACTGAATGGATGTATTTTAAAGTTAATCCATTTAAATATAGATCATTGGATCATGGTACCAAACTAAATATCAATGAGTGACATTTAAAGTTATGTTTAATCTAATTGTTAGTTATAATAACATGCATGTAAGCCCTATATCATGACATATATAATGAGATTGATCAATCTAACTGATCAATTCTATATTAATGAGCATGTGCATCAAAACAAGAGTCTATAAAATGCTATAGATAGTAATGCGACAAGAAATTATAGTGATGATGCATGAAATTGAGATGCGGGAAACTTAAAATTCAACATAATGAACTAAAGTCTAGATTTGGCATGATGTGTTACAGTCTGAGTGTCAACACATAGAAGAAATGTAACCCTAGATCAATTATTTATATGTATGATATTTAAGACAAAATCATATGTTATTGAATACATTGAATTGTGTCAAATAAAAAATATAGAAACACAGAGGAGCAAGTTAGAGTGAGATGAAGGGTGTCGAATAGAGACATATCAAGACATAGAGATGGATGGGTAAAGAGGAAGAAAATCACAAGAATATCATGTGTAGAGCATGAAAATTTGCATATCATACTTATAACAAAGAGTAAATATTTGGATTCATGTATGAATCTATTTGAAAAATGGAGTTGTATCTCTATAGAAGAATCTGATAGGTTGGTTCCATGACATAAATTGAGTTGGTGATCAAATTAGGGAGTGGTTGCTTCCTTAAAATTGAAGATCTTGAATTAGGGGATTGGTGTCTCCTTAGGGTTAGTTCCATTCAATGTGTAACTAGTGAGGTTCTAACTCTGAGGATGGATTAGAGTAGTATATTCTATCATCTATTCTCACCATGTTTTTCCTTTTGGGTTTTCCATGTATACATCTCATGTCATGTGTATTTGTGTATGCATGATCTCAACATATTTTATGTTATTTGAATATATATTTTAATCTAATTTAAAATAATTGAAAGGACTAGTTTTAATTGATATATTGATTCAACCCCCTCTCAGTATTTAGTTGTGTTCCAACAAGAGTATGAAAGAAGGTACTCTTTTTTTGAAAAACATGTACGTTTAGTTCTAAGGTATCTCAATAAATTTATATACTTGTTTATAAAAATAATATACACTTGATGGTTTCCCATCTAAGTATCAAGGAGTTTCTATAGAACAAAGACATAAATGAGAAAAAGAGTTGGTTGGATAATGAAGGTAATGGAGTATGATGTGTAAATCAAGGTCACAAAGTTGATTAGAGGAAAAGGACTTTGTGAGAATATATCTCAAGACTTGTAAGAGGATAATGAGGTGGATTTGGTGTCAAATGATGAAAAGGTTGCAACTGATCATACCTCACCTTCCAAATGGTTTCATGACTTGGTAAGATATCTCCAAGGTGGTATTTATACCTCTCATCTAAGTCCTTTAAAAATAAGATATTTTATATTACAATAAGTTCCATTCCTTCTTGTTGATAGTGTTTTGTTCAATAAATATATCAATGGCATGTTGCTAATAAGTATAGAGATGAGCCAAATGCAAAGATTACTTGAATAGTTCTATGATGGACATGGTGGAGGGTAATATTTCATAAGGAACATATCCCTTAAGATAATGATAGGTGGCTATTATTGGCTTAATATGTTTCATGAGTATCATGCATGCATTAGGAAGTGTAAAAAATGTGTTATGTTTGTAGTAAAAGGGAAACTCACAAACTTATCTCTCCAACCAATTATAGTAGACCAATTATTTATCTAATGGGGATTAGAATTTATCAATCTCATTAACCCCCTTCAATTTTAGGACATAAATGGATACTAACTACTATAGATTACTTCACTAGATGGACAAAAACAATATCATTAAAGGAAGCAAATGAATCCAATATTCTAGATTTCTATGAAGGTTTACTTACTAGATTTGGATTTCCTTCAACCATTATTTCTAATAATGTTATGGCCTTTATGGGGACTAGGATCAGCCAATGGGATATTTAACATGGTTTCTATGTTGGTACTTCATCAAATTACTATCCACAAGATAATGGCCTTGTTGATTCCATAGATAAGAACCTATTAAATATCATAAGGAATATTGAAGATAATTAGAGGTCATGGCATCTTAATTTGAAATCAGCTCTATGGGCTGATAGGATCACCTATAAAATATCAATAGCTAACTCTCCATACAAGTTGGTATATGGTAAGGAAGCAAGATTACCTATTTCTCTTTAGTTTCTTACTTTAGAACTAATGCATCAACTTGAGGAGTTGTAAAAGGAACAAATGGAGATCATATATGTTGAGCTTATGGAGCTAAAAAAGGTTGGAAATTAGTCCATGTTAGTCATGGAAATCCACCAATCACAAGTGAAGAGAGCCTTCAACAAGAGAGCTTCTTCATGAAGTTTTAAAGAAGGAGATTTGGTCCTCAAGTGAGATGAGGATAGAATTAAACCAGGAAGGCATACAAATTTTGACTCTCTTTGGAGTGGTCCCTATACTATATCCAGTTGAAAATCCCATAATGCCTTCCAACTTGTAAAGATGGATAGCGAAGATATTCCTATCCTAGTTTATGGGATACATCTAAAACATTATTTTTGAAGAGATAGGTTTCGTGTACATAATTAGTTTTTTTTCCTCCAAGTGTTGTTCTAGGACATTAGTTTGTTCATGTTTTGTCCTAGATAAATGATTTATTTTTACACTTTATTTGTCTAGATTAGTTTCCATATTTTGTGTGTTCCCTTCCTTGTTTTGGTGGAATAGTTATCTTATTTCAATCCAAAAGGTTTATTGGATTTAAGGATCATATTTGTTAATTTTTATGAGTTTAATAGTCATGTAAATAGTCTGCTTCTTAATCATAGTAGGCATGCTTCCAAATCAAGTCACCAAAATGTTGACAATTTTGACCTCATAGGTCAAATTATCACCCCTACCATTTGAAACTTTGTACATCATACCAATTTATCTTGTGATTTAATGATTTGGTCTTAAAAATTACTTAATTGGATTATTGGGAATTAGACTATCTTAGCATGTTAGTCAAGAATGAATATATTTTTTTGGTTGTGAATTTAATAAGTGTACTTGGGAAGCCAACCAAATTTGAAGGATTGCACAAAAATGATGTATTTTATGCTATGAATATCCCTTGCAACTTTGGTGTCTTGATGTGTTTTATATCTCTAGATATAAGCCTTAAAAAATGATCTAGGAGTGTGGGACATGCTCAAGGACACCAAATTAAGGCCACAAAAAATAGCCATTCAGATTCAAAAAATCTTCAACAGGGTAAAATTGAACACAAGACTACCAAGTGTCAAAGCCTCACTCGATCCTATTAGTATATCAATGGCATGTGGGTGATAGTGAGGTCAATAAGTCAATCTAGATCTATGGTGCATGTTCAATCCTATAATTAAATATCAATAGTGAGCATGAGGTCAAAAGGTTAGAGAATCCAAGAATGAATTCAATAGTGCCAAGTGTCTCAATCATGGTAAACTCATAAGTAAATTGACAACCCATATTTGATGATACGTTCAAATAAATATCAATGGTATGTATTCAACCATGCAAAAGTCAATAATTCCATATTGCATACAAGGACACCACATGGCATTAGCATGTTAACTAGATAGAAACTAACAAGAAGGTCTATAAAAAACACATAAGGTTTCCAAGTGTCACAATCTAGGATACATATCAAAGATCAACAACCATAATTGAATTTAAAGTTAGGAAACTCTTGAAGAGATTAATGGAGAAAATTTGATCGAGTTTCATAGGGTAGGAGATGAAGACATGTGTCTAAATCTATGATGATCATAGTCTTTTCACAATTAAATAAGTAGCGATGTGGTATGGAAGCCACATAGGTAGACATGTCAAATTGAAGTATTATTTGGACCCAAGAAGTTGAATGTATAAATGTGAGATCTAAATACAATCTAGGTTATCAGAGCAAACCATGTAGATTTGTATGTCACCATTAAATCTCAACTAAACCTCTCAAAATACATCAAACATAAGTGTTACATCTTATTTATGATTAGGAGATTAGGTAGCTAGTGGATCTTCATTTAAATCATGACTATATGAAAACCAATAAAGGGATTGGTTTTCATCTATAGTGGACATATGTATAGGGTTTGGAGTAATGGAAGAGTTATGAATATGAAAGGAATATCAAAAGGGACACCAATGGATGAGTTTAAGTGATTGTTTGATAACATAAAGAGCATATCAAGATGAAAGATGGTGTTGTAAGCTCATTAAGAAGATGGAGAGTTTGGAGGTTGAGAATGGCAAGTGGAATATTCAATGAAGTTTCAAAGTCTTTGAGAACTTTTGCCTCTTGAATGGATCATGACACATCATCCCTAGCAAGTTCTTTTCTTTTATTGTGTTTCTAAGCTAATGAGATGGATTGAAAGCTATTTGGAGCTAATGAAAGCTAATTTGTAGAGGCATGATTAATGTTAATCAATCAAAAAGTGGTTGGGCCTCATTTATTGATTTTTATTTTCTCGTTTCCCTCTCTCCCTTCCCATTTTATTATATATCTCCCATTTTTCCCCCAAACAAAAGGCTCTTATGCTTTTGGCATGCCCAGGCTATGCCAATTTTTTACCCTAACACCTATTTGATGCAATAAAAGACTGAATTCTTCTATTCACAAGAAGAATTAAAGTGTTTTTCATGAATTCTATGATGTGGTTAAGTAAATGTCTGATTTCCTTTAACTTTGTCTAAGTTTTCTCACCTTCATGAAGTGTTTGTAGCTTTTAGAGGTCATTATAAGTACTATAGGTAGTTTTTTGATTGGTTTGGAAGTGGAAAGGACCTTATATCTACCCTCCCATGCTAGATTGATAGCTAGTTCATTCCTTTTTATGAAATACTTATGTGAAATATTATCAAAGAGTGAGTGAAGTGATATTTGTAGTGGAAAGTGTCTGATAGTGTGTCTTGTGTAGTTATAAGTGTTTAAAACATTAGTGCATCACCTTCTTTCACATTTTTTCATGAATTATTGTCAATTTCTCTCCCTTTTCCAAGTAATAGATTAGTTTAGGTAATAGATTCAAGGGAACCATCCCTCTCTATAGATTCAACCTCACTATAAGATACCCACAACATAAGGTTGTTCCCATTTTATAGCTTAATTGGAGAGAGCCTAAAGAAATCTCTCCAAGAGTGAAAATTAATGCTACAATAGGCGTAACACCCTTTAAAGCTTGTTATGTAAGGAAACCTAATGTTGAGTACCTTAGGGTTTTTAGATATCCATCAATGTCATGTATATCAAAGAAGATATATAAAGATATGAAACCTTAGTCCAAGCCTTGCATCTTTCTAGGTTATCCAAATGGTCTCAAGGGGTACCACCTTCTACATCCAACCACACATGAGTTACTCATAGAGAAAAGTGTTCACTATCAAGAAAGTCCCAAAGAATAAACACTTAACACTTATTATCTTTCATTTGATTGATTTAGATTTGATGATTCTTTTTTTGACTCGAATCATCTAGAGCAAGTTTCTAAGCTAGGGCCTTCTTATCTATCTTTTAGTTATGATAGTGAGGATAGTGATGGGGATTCATCTACATATACCTATAGTCATGTTTCATAGTATGATGATTCATCACCTGACTCACCCACATATGGGCCTCTTTGGGCTAGGTAGATACTTCATAGTGCAAGCACTTAGGTAGGGGATCTAGCAGATGACAATGTACTTGAGAAGATTATCATAGTGGTCCACATATTTTATTTACTTTAATTTTGGATCCATATAAATTTTGAGAGGATTTAGAAATACTTGAGTGGGATAGTGATATGTAGGAGTAATATTCTTCCTTAATAAAAATTACATTTGGGATTTGACTTCACTTCCTAAGGGAATGAATATGGTTTGATGTAGATGGATATATCAAAACAAGTTTGTAGAAAATGGGTCAATAAATAAATACAAGGCATGATTAGTCATCAAGGTTTTTCCATAGGTATCCATAGTTTAATACTCAAATACCTTTTCACCTATTATAAAGATGACTTTGATCTGAATCACACTAGCTATAACTATAGCACATGGTTATGATGTGCACCAAATAGATATGAAACATGATTTTCTTCACAAAGACCTTAAGGAGGATATATATACATGATGTAGCCACCTAGGTTTTTTTAGGATTTATCCTTAGTTTATAGACTTAGAAAATCCATCTATGACCTCAAATAGGCCCCTTAGGCTCGATAAGTTAAGATGGATTCCTTCATCCTTAATTAAAGTTTCACAAGGTGTTATTTAGACCCCAATGTATATTTATTATGGTAGGATAATTATTTATTGATACTATTACTTTATGTTGATGTTATTTTGATCATTTAAAACTACTCATCATCTATTGTAGTAGTGAAGATAACTCTATAGGATAGATTTGACATGGCATACCAAAGTATTTTACATTGATTAATTAGCATTGATATTTCACAGTCCATTTCAAGGATTTCACTTACACAACCCAAGTATGTTCTCGACCTTTTGGCTTAGTTTGACATGATTGACTTTAATCCATCTTTGACTCCCTTTCTATTAAGATTTAAACTTGAGGCTAACTATTATACACCTTTGGTTGATTCCACTCGATATCAATAGAGTATTGGTAACCTCATTTATTTGACTGATACGAGACCCAATATTTAATATGCAGTATGAATTATTTCATGATTCATGCATTAGCCCTGTGATTTGCACTAAAAAGTATCCAAGTGGATATTCCACTACATTCATGGATATTATAGATTTTGGATTCAATGCAAATTTGGTACAGAGGTTGACTTAGTTGGTTTTACATATGCTGATTAGGATGATGATATTCAAAATTATAAGTCCACTTCAAGTTACAAATTTTCTTTGGGTTTTGGTCTTATCAGTTGGTTTATCAAGAAAAAAAATGTTATCGATGTATCATCCACATAGGTAGAGTACAAGGGATTTTTTAACATAGCTATCGAGGCTATTTGGCTTCAAGGGATTCTATCCAAGTTTGGTATTCATTTCAAACATCACACCATCATATATTATGAAAAAAAGATTAATATAAATATATGCAAGAATCTATTTCAACACCAATAAACCAAAAACATTGAGATTCATATGCATTTTATCTATAATCTTATTCACGATTAGGTCATTGACTTGAGATTTTTCTAGTATTAAAAGTATGTTACAAATATCTTTACCAAACCCTTCACTAAGAGAAAGGTCATTCATTTATGATCTCTTATTTAGGTGCAGTCTACATCAACAACATCATAATCTTTAGGGGGGAGGGGGCACTTTCTAGCCTCTTCACTTCTTCTATGACTCTCTTTTAGAGGCAAGTTTTTCCTATGGGTTTTCTCATTTTATCTACTTTATGGGAGATTATTTTATATTGGGTACCTAATCATGCCTAGTTTTTGGGACCGATTATTTTTTATGCTACCCACCTAAGTTGTACTTATGGGGGTGTTAAAATAGGGGTTTTATTTTTCCAATATTTATTTATTATGGGTTTTTTCCCCTCACTTAGGGTTTTCATACTTTTGTGGATAAGCTTACTTAGGTGTACTTGGAATTACATTTTTAGTAGATGAATATGAATTAACTCTCTTGAACATATATTTAAACAATGGGAATTACTCTTCTATTATTATCTCTTTGACTACCTTTCTTGGGGGTGTTACTCATGCACTCCTATTTGTACATCTCTCTTGGTGAGATATTATTTAATGAAAAATTGTTTTAGATCTTATCTTGTTTATAGAATATTATTTTGTATTTGATTTAATTTTCTTGCATCTATTATGTTGTGTACATGTTTGACTCATGCCTATCACAAACATGTGTATTTTCTTGATCTAGAGATCTTGGCATCCACTCCAATAGGTAGAAGATGTGTGTAACATGAGAGGTTGGTAATTAATTGATGGTCATAAAGTAGGAGGTTTGAGTAAGGATTATTCAAGTTATCAAAGGTATTTTGATAATAAAAATTCAACTCCATATTGTCACCTTAATTGAGGATGGAATTGGCCAAATGAGTTCAACATGCCAATTCAGGGACAAATCACCAAATTATCCAATTTTCCAAAGAAAAGTATGGATTTGAGGGATAGTTAATTGTATAGGAATTACAATGATTTATTTTACCTTAGAATTATCCATGTCAATCCCTATTTTTTACACTAGAAACCCTTAAATATTTCTATACATAACATTAAATACACATTTTTGGGGGTTGAATTTAAATTTGTATTTAATAAAACATTCAAATATGATAACTAGGTCATGAGGGTGGTATTCACAAATCATAGATCTTAAATGAGGTCACCTACATGATTCTTGATAATATTTTGAAATAGACCATGAAAAATATGATTCATGGCATGTTGATAGGTTTCTCTAACATTTTGAAGGTTGAAAGGCATCTTGAGATCAAAATACATGTCCCACCTCAATAGTAATAAATGTGGATTTATGTTAATAGTTAGGATAATGTCAATATAATTATATACAAAAAACCATCCATGCAAGAAATTATATAATAACCAAATGTAGAATTAATAATTGCATAAATTGAGGGGAAGTGTAAAATTAATCTTGGGACATGTAAAGTTGAGACTATGAAAGTTAATATATATGCAAAGAACCATGGTGAATTTCATATGAATGAGGATTATATTAGAGACCCATTTAGACTAATCTATGGGTTTAATGAACTTATCATTAAGGATATTGATTATTTGTTTGTGACAAAGTTTATATAATTGCTTAGGGAATTTTAGTTATTTTTGTTAGACATGATCCATGTCATGATAAGTGATGATGTTACAAACAATGATTTTGGGTTGAATACCATGCATATCCTCATATAAAAATGTAAAGTCTTCCATGTATTTTTTAAGCATGGAAATAGGGTTATCTTGTTCTTCAATAAATAGAAGATACGAGATGGAAAAAAGTGAAAATTATTATAGGGTCCTAAGTTAAACTCCATAATCTCCTAAACTAGCATGCATTTCCCATTTTAAAAGTGATATGGTGTAGGTGGAAGGTTAGAGATAGCATCATTTTTTGGATCAACACCGGTGATAAACTTATGAAAATAATGAGTGTTTTCAAAATGATAAATTTTTTGATGTTTTCTAAGAATTTGAGCTTCCATTACATAAAATATTTTAATATGCATTCAAAGCATGGTATACTAGGTAAATAACCATGAATTTTGATATCAACATTGAGATCAACCCATTTATTACCTTTGTTATCTATTATGGGTGAATATATCTCACATTAGTAGCCTTAGAAATTATGATACTTTATAGATCTATAGGGGGTGTTTATTAATTATTTTAGACCTCATTAGACATGTCAATGGAGTTGGAATTTTTTGTTCTATTTTGAACATCATCAACTAGGTTTATGAGTATTAGTTTTCTTATCTAAATCTAAAAATCATCAGCCTAGATGATGACATAAAAAATTGGTATCTAATTTTGAACATCATTACCCTAATTAATGATGTTAAAACTACATATTAGAGTTAAAACATCATCACTTGGGTTGATGATGCCAAAAATAGCTATCTGAATTTGAGCATCATTATTTTATAACAATTTGGAATTAATTTGGTGATTTAAATATAATTAAGATAAAATGAATAAAAACATAGAAACCATTATAAATCACTTGTAACTAAAACAATAAATGTCAAAACATTGAAATAGATGAAACACAAATTAATGAAGGAAATTAGATATGAAACACACATCAAGACTTAGTTTTATCTACTTGTATCTTAATTGTGTCTGGCTAAAAGATAAAATAAATTATCAACTCAAACTAATCCCACATGTTCACAAGAACTATAATCAAAACTACTTAGACTCAAGATTGACTAAAATGGGAAGGATCAACTACCACTATTATCCTCTATTGGTTGACTTTGTCCTTTATGGAAAATTATGGAAATTATGAGACAATTGTCTTTCCCTACTTAAAACATACCTATGTGTGTCAATTTTTCCTTTGGATGTGCACACAAATGACTTATAAATGAATTATTTAAATTTGAAAACCTTAATAGGACTTTTAATAGCTAAAAACCTACAAAGGTAAAGAAGAGAGTGTAATAGGTTGAGTTGACCCCAATCACCCCGTAATGATTGATCATTGAATATATATCTAATGCTCTAAATAATTCAATTGATCCCACTTTGTTCTCCCATATATATTGTGTTGTTAGTGAAAAATGTCATGTCAATGAATCAACCCATTTTTCTATTACAATTATCAAGATGAAATCAGAATAGTTCAATAGTAGAGATATATGGAACTAAACATATTAATCCTTAGCATGTGTAGGGTTTTTTTAACAGTTATAGGAATAGGTATATTCAATAAAAAAATTGAATCAAATCTCACTATTCAGAAATCAATTTAATTACCTCAATGTATATCAATTCATAATCAAATTATAAGATATAATATGACCTATCCAACAAAGCAGAGCCTATGGAAGAGGCAATATCTTGAAGGAAATATTTATTATTCTTATAAATTTCAAATTATTCAAAGGATATTCCATAATTAATGTCTCTCAACATTAAGACATAATCAAAACAAACGGAAATAAAATTAATGTGAAAAATTGAAGGAAAGATAAAAGAAATGAAAACCAAAACCAGATAAAGAAACACTGACTAAAATCAAAGTTAATGTAATCTACATAAAATAAAAATAAGAAAACGACCACATAAATGCAAAGAAAATACTAAAGTTAATCTAAATGAATAGTAAAGTGAAAGTCCATACTATTATTAACTATTAGAAAACTATTGAAATAATGGTTATAGTTTAAAAAAAAATTACTTAAAAATTAATAAATTAAATAAAATTAAAGGATAAATATTAAAATATTAAAAAAATGACAAACCAATATATTATTAAACAAATATCTAATAAATGGATTCCACACTGTAAATAATGAGAGAGCAAGAAACTGAGAAAAAAATATTTAATAAAAGAAGAAAATAAAACTAACTAAAAATAATAAATAAAGAGAGATAACTCTAGAATAAAGTAATTTATTGAGAAATTTGTTTATATATGATTGATTAAAATCATATTCTCAAAATAACATTTATCTTACACTCAAAATTCAACCAATATGTTGTAATTTATGAAATATTCATCATTATTCAAATGAAAAACAATGGTTTATGCCCATATGACTATCTATCTAAAATCATCAAAAGAATTAATACCTTAAAAAACTTAGATAATCAGTTATAAATTAACTAATAAAATATGGATATACTTGAATTATTATTTGAATATTCATGAATTATGTAAGTAGTCAAATATATGTATTTTTTCCTATCCTCCACAACTTGTGAAAGGATAGAAGGTGAACAGTCTCCTCTTTTGGTGCCATAGTATGAGAAGAATGTACATATTCAGGTACTGCAAATGACTATATATATATATATATATATATATATATATGATTGTATGAAGAAGATGATGAACTTTTGTTGAGATTAATATAGACTATGTGGTTATGGTTACCTATTGTATTTATTATGTTTGTTCCTTACATGCAATGTCTTGTTAATGTTGATCTGAATTCCATCTAATTTAATCTAAATTCTCTAAGAACTTTCATGAAGTATTGGATAATTATAAATCCTTCTTATCACATGATAATTCGTATCTATCATGCTTCTACTAAATATGAATTCTCTTCACTATCCTATGCACTTAGTTAAAACTTAGCTATCCTCATCCTTAGCATGTTATATTATATTAGGAACCTCTAATGACAATGGTGTGGTGAGTTTGGAACATTCCTTCTAGAGGAAACTATGATAAGATGGTTATCAAGATAGAGAGACATTAAAACATGGTCAGACTAGAAAGTATGGAATTTCATAGAAGACGAATCTAAAAGGAATGGTCTTACCACAAGTGAAATTATTTAAGAACATATCTACAGATAAATATATGAATTTTTTTGATGCAAGCTACCCAAAATACTAACTAGTTGACAATATTTTAATACTATTGCTTTAGTCCCAGAATGAAAGAAATAATTACCTAGACTGAAGAGAAGATAAACCAATTGTTGAAACTAGAAATTGACTAGACAAGAGTGATAGACTATTGGGTCACCACCACCATAGATGGATACATCACTAAATATATAGTGCAAGGGTATATAGCATTCAAAACTACACAAGACCATTTTTTCCAAAGAATTAGAGGAAATTTTTTATAGTGGCTACCTCTCCTAATAAATATGTTGGTTGTGGATAAGGTCATGGTGCTTACTCCAGCCAATATGGAGCAGTCACTTTAGGCATATGGGGGTGTTTAAGAATGATGGTGAATTATAGATAGATGAGTAAGTAAATCTTTAACCTAAATTCAAAATGGAGACATGAGGGAAGAAGAGTCAAAATAAAAGTTTGGATTTTGAATGAGAACTGTGACAATAGAATAGATGAAATAATCATAATAATGCCCAAGTAGCTACAAGTATAGGTAAGAGTAGTAGTAGATTAGATAATGAATGAGTGAGAATATGTGATTAATGAAAGGATAAATGACGGATGAAGAAAGAGGATGATGAATGTTGGTATTTATAATGAGAGGATGAAGAATGAGATATGTGAAGAAGGTGATAATAGTTTAGAAGTAGATTAGATAGATGATATAGATAGTGCACAACTATAGGAAAGGGTATTATCCAAAGAAGAAGAATTATACAAAGAAAAAAAAATAATATCATAGGTTAAACATAGGTTCAAACACAGTAGAAGAAGAAGATAGGAAATAACCATTCATTAGAAGAACACACTTCCCTACAATCCAATATTTTATATTCTAGTATAATATTTTAGCTAGGTGGACAAGAAGGTGATAGTTGGGAAGGACCATTTTCAAAACACGTGAACTATTGGGATATTTAAATTAATATTAAATATATTATAAATTATTTTAAGGCCATAAAATTAGTTTAATTTAAACAAAAAAATAATAAAGCATAGGTAAACAAAGTATGCATTATTACTCTCCTAGTGTGCAAAGTAGTACATAGGTAGGATCACTCAGAATGTAGTCTCCTTTAATAAAAGCTACATAAAAGGATCCATCTATACCAATAAACATGATGAATTATCCATGAGGAATCATAAAGTTATCATATTATGATGGGTCCATAGATCTTAAATAATACCTACTAACTTAAAAAATGTGATGGCAAGATAAGGGTGTCACTGATGAAGTTATTAAAAACTATGAATTCGTAGGGGTACTAGCTAGTAGAGCACTAGAGTTCATATACTAAAGAGATATTAAGTAGGTAAACCTAAAATACATTGAGGAATATCTTGTATATAATTCAAGGTCAATAAATACATTAGCTAGACTATACAAGACCTCAAGGAGATATGACAAAAGTATGGGGAATTGGTTTGAACCTATGACCACAGATTCTTTGATGTAATGAATAAGTAGAGTTTGATTTAATATATAAGGATAAATTTGTATGGTCATCAAATAATTACATCCTATAATTAGTTTTTTCACTACATAATTTTATTATGCTATGAAATCATATGCTAGGGATGTTGCCCTGTGCATAGAATAGATAGAAGATTATGGAAAAGCTCTTGTTACTAATTCTAAGATTGAAAATACACTACAGGATTTTATGAAAAAATGAAGCAATGCCATGAGGTAGGTAATCCTAAATTTAATTTATGTTGTATCTATTATATAAAATAAGGATACCATATAAATGATTTCCCTAAAGTCAAAATAGAATTTTGTGAACTCTGTTAAGTAGTTGGGCATGTCACTACGCAATGCCATCTACAACAATATATTGAGAACCTATAGAATCTGTATTGCAATTTATGTAAGTTGACTAACCATGATGAAAATAATTATAGGTATTTATAGTAGATGAAGTAAATCACCACTAAAAATATATTCACCATCACTACATATAAAATGTCCTTGGCAAAGCCAGTGATCCCAGGCCAAGAGTTAGATAAAGGTTGTGCGACCCAAATGGGTCCATAATGGATTTTGAGTTCACTACAGTATCAACCTCAAGGTATGGATGGATGGACCCCTTATGCACCAAGATGGACACCTCTATTCCCTTAGTAAAAATATGGAACACCTTGGAGCTCACCCATAATACAACAACAAACAAGTTGGGCCCCACCAACTACATAGTAACAATTCAAAATTGCAGATAAAAATCAACAACACCAATATTAGAACACTTCATAACCACAAGGAGGGTATCGAGGTGGATATAATTCCAATAGAGGAGGAGCTCAAGATGGATACATAGGAGGATATTAGGGTGGTAGAGGAAATAACTATCTAAGACCTCCTCTGCAATACTACCTATATGGAGAATATAATCATGTCCAGTGAAATTTCCTAATGAACCCATAAAAGAAATCCTATTATGCATATTTTCAAAATCTCTAACCAACATGACATAAAATATTTCCCTATTTTATAAAAATAAAGGAAGGATAAGGATGTTTGAAATGTGAATATGGTGAGTGCATAGCCTAAAGAAAATGCATTCTTGAATGCTATGACACAACAATATCATGTAGACCATGTTTTACATCCACTCAAGATATCACAAGATCAGGGGATACAAAAGGCTAAAAAGGATGAGTACCTAGATCCAGCTACAAAAAAGAGACTAATGTACAAATCTATGTAGATGTTGAAAAACATTCAACATCAAGAGACTAATAATGGTGATACTACAAAAATTTATGCATAAATGTATGGCCAAATCATGTATATTATTCATCAAGATGGAGTTGTCACTATGCTCATAGATCTCTTAAAACTATTAAGTACATTATGTAATGAATATATCTCATAGAACATCACAAACATGCTGCATAACCTACTGCAATGTGTGTAGCATGGCTAACAAAAGATAGAAAAACTAGTTTGGTATGTCAAGATGAAGAATCCCTGGGATGTTGATGCATGAATTGATATTGAGGTTGTTGGTTACAAAATCCCAAATATTGTCTTTAATTTTGACAACACAGTTAATATGATTACTAGATCTACATGGGAAGCTATTGGATAACCAACTCTAAGATATAACCCACTAACTCTGAGCCTAGATGATTATGGTAAGGTTGAGCCTATTGGTAGACTATAATATGTCAAGATCAAAGTCATAGACTTATCTCTATGAGGTGACTTTGAATTCATTGACATGAAGACCAAAATAATACATTACCTTGTGTTTATAGGTGAGATGTGGACATATGATGGTTAAATAACTATCAAAATAATTCATAATCATCTTGAGGCAAATCAAGGTGGTAAATTCATTCTCATCCCTCTCAATAGAGAACACAATCCTTATATAATTCTAACTAAACTAGACTTTCCATATGTTGCACAAGAAACCAGTTGGATGAAGGTGAATTATAAGTAAAACCCAAAAGTTTTGCATGCAACTGAGTACAACTTTATATACCATCATACCAAACCTCAGGTATAATCACTACTCACTTAGAAATTGAAAACATTAGAATAATGGAGGCCCAAACTAATAGCTATGAAAATAATAGTAAACTATTTTATCATTGAAGAGTGTCTATCTAAGTCCATAAAATCTCTTACTCAATCAGAAGTTGATTCCCTTTACCAAAGTGATGAACATATATAGGACTAAATAGAGATAACAAGGGAAGACACTTTTCCATGGGAAGTAGATTCATCTATTAGTGGTTACTTAGATATCCACCTCCTCAATGAGGCCCGAGGTGACCATAAACTCCAACCACTATGAATGGTATTTATGCATGAGCAATAACTTCCTATGTATATGAAATAGAGAAAAATTATTTCATTCTATGATTGCAAGTTCATATACCAACCATCAACCAACTAGTTAGTACTCTAAATTATGCCTTGATATGAGTTTTTTTCACATGGTGGGAAACTCATTGGGACAATCAGTTGGAGTGGGGTGATGCCTACAAACTCATGATCAGTAAGTTCTAGCTATTGTAGTTTATTCACACCAATTGGCCATTCTTTCAATAAGGTGAGTTCCTTGAAATTTATATACATAAATGTGTTAAATTCTAAAATGAGGAATGTGTGGCACCAAAGAATTGGGTTCATATTTTCCACCATACACTTGCTCCATTACTAGTAACATGGTACATGCATCAAGAGCATAAAAGGGAGACCAAAAATTGGGTACAAGTATAGAGTGATTTTATACAAACCTTTGTGTTTGAAGATGAAAATATGCTAGTTCACAATGAACTATAGAAACTCAATTACTTTTTATGCCAAGGGTAGGCAGAAGACTTGAGCACCATAATAGAATCTACTATGTAGAAGAACGTAGCTTCTGATCTTAACGATACATTACAAATCTATAAAGTTACTAATAATGAAGAACAAGCTCTAACATAGCCATGTCATCACATACAAGATGAGGTAGAAGAAATTGAGGATTCATATTCTGATGGTGACCTAGATTTTTTGGAATTATTTGAGCATGAGCGACCTATAGAACCACTCAAGAAAATTAGTGTAGATCCTATTGAATAAGATAATATATGTAGTATCTAAATTAACAAATAGGAAGGGAAAATGAGGATACAAGAATCTGTTGATGAATAAAAATGCAATATTTATCAATGAACCCTTAAAATTCATGTTACAAACATCAAAATAGAGGAGGTCCCCAAATTGGCAAACATCAATGACTATTGGATAAAATTTGAGATATTTGAAGTGATGCAAATTCTAAGGGATTATCAAGATGTTTTTCCCACAAAATTCTTAGAATTTCAAGGTATTGATCCATCTTGTGGTAAGATTCATATTAAACTAAAGGAGTGCACATGACCTACAAAGAAGAGTCCATATAAACTCAATCTGAATATGAAGCTAAAACTAAAGGTTTAATTAGATATAATGTACAATGTAATAATCATCTATCGAATAGAAAAGGTAGATTGGGTAAGCCCCATAGTAGTTCATCCTAAGAAAATAAGAGAAATTTGGGTATGTGGGGACTATCACATCTTGAATGATGCCTCCATAAATGATATATTTCTATTTCCTTTTATAGATGAAGTTTTGGAGTCTATCGCAAGACATGAAGTTTATTCTTTCATAGATGGTTTTAGTGGATATCATCAGATACTGATCATAGAAGAATACAGAGACAAAATAATATTTGTAATTAAATGGGGTTCTTTTACATATAAATTCATGTCTTTTGGCATAAATAATGCACTTGTGGTGTTTTCTTGCACAGTGGTTACAACATTCAAGGATTTCATCCATGACTTCCTAAAGTTTACCTTAATGATTAGGTAGTCTTCTTCTTATTCGAAAATTATTTGTCTAAGTTGTGTTTAATGTTGGAATGATGCCAATATTTGTACATTTCTGTTAATCTGAATAAATGTTTATTTTTCACATCATTTGGTATTTTTCCAAGACACATATTTTTTAGCAAAGGCATTCTGGTAGATTAGGTAAAAATCACAATCATCTTAAGTATGCCTCTACCTATCAGTTCCATCAAATTTCACTATTTATTAGGGCATATAAGCTACTATCACAAATTTATCAAAGGATACACAACTATTTCATCTCCATTGGAAACTTTACTACATAAAAATGTGAAGTTTGTTTAGAATTTAGAATGCCAAGCAACTTTTTTTAAGCTAAAATATTGACTAGTTATTGTGCCCATACTTTTCTTTCCAGATTGGAGTAATCCTTTTCATGCACATGTGGATGCTTTGGGTATCATAGTTGTTGTTGTTCTTGCATATCCTTAAGATGGTGGGCTTGACCATCCTATTCATTTTACTAGCCAAAAATTATCTAACACAGAGAAAATTTATATAACCACATAATAAGAAGCATTGGCTATTATATTCACACTTCAAACATCTTGGCACTATCTACTAACAACACCATTTAAAGTCTTCACTAATCATTGAGATTAATGATACCTTGTCAATAAGATGATTATAAGAGGATGCATCTCTTGATGGTTGATGTTGTTTTATGAGTTTCAATTATGTATAAATGTAAATCCAAGAAGAGAGAATATAAGACCAGATAATCTAAGTCATGTACCAAATGGAGAATAACTAGAAGACTTACAAGAATACTCTCTTAATGCTCATCTTTTCCATGTCTCAGTGATTCCTAAAAATTTCAAATACATTTCCAAATTTCTCAAATAAGGAGTCTTCCCTATGCACTTTCAAGAGCATGATAAGTAGTTTGTGACTAGACCACTACCATATACCATGATTAATGGGTTTCTATATCACTTGGGGAAGGATGAAGTTTTGTGCAAGGTTGTTCTAGAACATGAACGAACTCAATGCTTAGAGGATTCTAATGAAGGATTTTTAAGTGGACATTTTATGGGATAATCCATGAATAAAAAGTTATTACAAAGCTGATTATGGTGGCCAAATTTATTTCAAGATGTACAAAGAGTTATGTAGTACTATGATGTTTGCCAGTGCATGGATAAACTATTGTAGAAATATGAGATGACTTTTTAGCATCTATTAGTTGAGTATCCTTTCAAATAATGGGGTATTTGTTTTTTTAGACTTATCAACCCACCAAGAAATTATAGAAAAGCAAAGTATATCATTACTACAACTGAATATGTTACTAAGTGGGTTTAATCTACTATAACACCTAACTATGATGCAAAGGATGTAATGAGTTTTCTATATGAAAATATCAGTAAAAGGTTTAGAATCCATATAAAATTAGTCAACAACAAATGAATGCAATTTATAAATAATACCATCAAGTTTCTAACTAAATAATTTATGATATCTCATCACAAAATCACTATGTATCATCTGTAAGCCAATGGCCAAGCTGAAGCATCCAATAAAGTACTGGGTAAAATGCTAACAAAAATATGTGACATCAAGTGTGATGACTGGGAAGATTAAATTCTTGTGATCTTATGGGCATATCACACACATTACAAAAGAGCTATAGGATTTACACCATTCTAGTTGGTGTATGGTCTAAAAGCAGTCATGCCGATGGAATATTTAGAACCCATCCTACGTATTCCCATGGTTATGTGACTCAGATATCATTAGTCTCTTACTAATTAAATACTTGAACTAAATCAAATGTATGAGTCTAGATGTAGAGTAGCCTAGATGCAGGAAGTGTATAAGTAAATCTAGAAAGCATGTCATGATAGGAAATTATGACAGAAAGAATTTTACAAGGATCAACTACTCTTATTGTAAGACACTTATTTCAGAGCATTCTTGGGTAAGTTATAGATACGATAGAAAGGGAATTACATTATACATGACATAACACATCAAGTAATGATGATTTTAAGATATCTTTAGGGAACCATGTTACCAGGGTGGATAAATGGTTATAGGATAAAGACCTACCACTAATAGTTTATTGATCTCATTGTATAAGTTAAGTGGGTGATGAGTAGAACCATGTAGATTAGGAATTCCCTATTTTTACATGTTTTATGTCTTTTTTTTTTTTTTTTTTTTTTTGTATTTAGATGATCTCAACAATGACATTTGTGAGTTATAAAGACCAAGCATCATGTACACTACATGTGCATAAAAGGATCCATATGTGCCACTAGAAAAAATAAAGAGGAGCAACTAAAAAATATTAAGTCTAGAAAAGGTATAGAAACATTAGATTAGCAATATATCCATCAAATAATGGCTAACCACCAGAATTAAATGCTAGATCCAAGCGTTGATGGATGATATCTTTTAAAAATCAGTGGCTTGTCAACATCAGCTACTCATACCCCTATATGGACACCAAAGATCATAAAAGTGTAACTTCACACATGTGATAATAATTAACTACTTTAAAGGCCAGATTGGATATCAATTTACCACATTTTCCATTGTATACAATATGAGTGAATAGATAATAATGGTTTTGATGTGGACCCTAATAGGCACAAATTCTATAAAATCCAAATTTGAATACCAAGTTGACATTTCATCTTTAAGTATATTTTTCATGAGATGTAACTATTAAAGAGCCGATCTATTTTATTGCATAGAGAATATAGATAATTTCAATTTTGTCCTTCATGTATTTATGTATACTTTACTATTTATTAGGGCTCTCACTGATGCATAAAAAAGGCCATGGGTGTCAACATGGTGCTTTAAAAAATACAATACAATGATTAAGATCTATTTTATTACCTCCACCAAGTTGAGAAGAATCTATTTCACCCTAATCCTATTGATGCTTCATAGTCATTCACTCTTGTAGCACCTTATCAATTATAGAATATAGATGTTGAGTGCCTACTTCATATGCCTACCTTTGGTGATCTAGGGGAGATCATGTAAGTAATTATTTCAAAATACAATGAGGGTAAAATATATATGGGCCTAGATGAGACTATTGTCATCAAATCATAAGCCATGGCTCAAGCTCTAAGCATGTCTGTATGTGGGGATTCACTGCGACCATACAATAAAAAAATGCCTCCCATTTTACAAGAAGTGTAGGACTTATACATATGGAGTAATAAAAGGATACCCATCAATGAAATTATGAAAAATATAGTGCATATACATGTGGAGTTCATAACTAGATTATTTTAGTAGATGACTAAGTTTGCTAGGAAAATCCCCAAGGACATCATGGATATCACTCACAAGATGATCCACTAGAATGAAAATTTTAACTAGTCAGAGTAATTGATCCAAGATCTACTCACAAATATTGAGAAATGACATACCTCCCCCAAGTAAACATTTTAGTATCAGTTCTTGATTTTCCTACTTTGCTTCATGCAGTGAAAGTCATCAGACGGTAAAGTGCACCTAGATAAAAATATTGGATGACACAACAATTATAGAATCTCATTCAAATTTAAGATAGTGGATCTCTCACACATGAGGTAAAGTTCAAATCTTGGTGGGAGGAGTGCCTAGACCTCATTACCACATATCCCCAAGTTTCCACTGATGTCATGCAGTATTTGTCTTAGCATGCCACAATCACCCTACTACCCAAAAGAGTTTTTATCATGATCCATGAGCTAATATGATCACCTTCCCAACACTTCCCTTCTTCATCACAATGGATATTATGTAGGCCAAAGTGGTCTGACAAAAATTATTCTTATCTAGGTGTGTGACCCCCTTACAATCCATACCACCTAGCACATATATTCTTAATGCATAATAACTAGATCCAACAACTAGCTCACAATAGCAAGAGGGAAAGTACAAAGTAGACCCTCATTCAGTGTCCCCTCCTATGAAGTGAACATGTAGTACTATAACTTGGATAAATGATCTAAAGGTGTTACAGATTGTGAGCTGATGAAACCTCATCCAGATGGGCACAAATGAGTAGGAAGTCTACCAGGTCATGATGGAAGACATGGTTAGAGACTACTATGAGAAGGAGGAATAAAAAGAATTCTTATTTTAGAAGGTAGTGTGCATAGTGCAAGTTTGCAAGAAGATTCCTCTAGATCTATGGGTGGACCTCCCATCCTACCCACCTTCCATCATCATGGACACAATCCAAGAAGAAGCAAAGTAGCTCTAGTGTAGAATGGACTTATTTTAGCCTTTAATTGCTCCAACATTCATAGTTGATGTCATTTTTACACCCTTTTTGGATAGTCCATTTGAACAATTGGTGTACAAGCCCCAAACATGAAGGGAGGCATATGTCTCCCCTACCTTAAAAAAGTGCACATTTAAATGACTAACCACTGTGAAGGAAGCACAACTTACCCTTACATCTACTACACCACCAACCAAATGCAAACTAGTCATGATCGAGAGGAAGAAGTCATGGGATTTAAGTTCAGAGGTATGACCAACTAATTTGCCACCATCATTGTAGGCTCAATATGTTAAGGAACTTACACTATAATAACCAACACTCAAGGAGAAACAAGACACTAGGAAAGAAGCCTCTCACATAGCCAAACATAGACTCAAGAAGGAGGAAAAGAAAATAAAGAAAGGAAGAAAGAAAAAGTGCAACAATAACATGCAACATAGCAAGCTAAAGAAGTTGAGGCCACATAAAAGGCCAAGTATGTAGAGGTGGACATTTAGAGGGCCATGAATATGGCCAAGCAGGCCCAAGAAGTAGATGACATAGTAAATCAAGTATAGGAGGAAATAAATCAGAAGAAGAAGAAGAAGAAGAAGAAGAAGAAGAAGAAGAAGAAGAAGAAGAAGAAGAAGAAGAAGAAGAAAAGAATAAACAAGATGTATTATTTTGGGTGTAGTAGTAGGTAGAGGAAACTACTAGGTAGAATGAAGAGGATGATGAAGACTTTTGCAATAGCAAACATAGGCACAAGCACAAGTATAGGCACAATTCCAAGCTACACAAGATAAATATAAGGCTATGACCTTACTAACAAAAACGAAAAAGAGAGAAGAAGAAGAAGAGTTAAGGAAAAAGGAAGAAGGAAGAACAAGAGAAAAAGAAGAAAGATGAAAAAGAATAGAAAAATAAGAAAGAAAAGGAGGAAAAGAAGAAGACAAAAGAGGAAGAGAAGAGAAAGAAAAAGGAAGAGGATGAGAACAAGAAGAGGGAAGAAGAAACATAGAATGAGGAGGAGGAGGAGGAGACCAAATGAAATATGGATAAAGATGTTGTGTATCAAAGTAAGATGATAATAGAGGCCAAAGTGTAGTATCAAGCACCAATAACCATGTAGTCAACGTCACAATAACTTGAGTTGCCAGTAGGAGGTGTCTAGCTTTGGGACATTCCCATAATCACTACTTGGTGCACTACCTTCTCCCTTCTACTTGATATTATGCCATACTCAAACCCTATATCATCCACAAGCACATTGGACACACTCGTAATCAAGAGACTTCACTTAATGTCTCTTGATTGCCTTCAAATAAATAACTAGATGGTGTTGCATCCTTCCAAGAGTCAATCATGAATAAGGATGCCTCTTTGAAGAAGGAATGTGATAATTCAAAGGTAGAGAATGTGGAGCATAGGGCTCATCTATATGAATCATTGAAGATGATTGAAGACACTTTTAAAAACTTGGCCTCTCGAGTAATCAGAGACTAAATGACATCAAATTACAACAATCTCAAGACATTGATCTTAGAGCTCATAAAAGACTAGTGTGCAGCCTAGCAACTTTGCATAGTTAGAACATTAGGCTAGAGTATGAAGACCAAGTCTACTACTTTGATTACTCTACTATAAAAATATCAAATCATGATTAACATTATAACCCTCCAAGCCTATTATGTCACACATAGTCTACTAGATTAGAAGTAGTAGTTTGATAATTCTTTCTTCAATTCCAACATAGAGTTTACCTCAACCAAAGCCACCAAAGAAACTATGCACAGTATAGCTACATAGGTGGATGTAAATGATATTGTTCTCTAGGAATCATTTACCACTAAGGATAATATGCATGATCGACTTATTGACTAGAATAATAACCTATGGCATATTTCATTTAAAGGTTTCTACATAGAATGTCATGAAAAAAAGTTGAACCAACTAAACAAAAAAATATAGACAAGGGTTAGTAACACAAAAGCAACCATGAGCATCATCAATGATTTAGACCTAAAAAACTCATTGGCTATCATTCACCAATTTTCATCTTGATCTATATGGTCTAGAAAGTGATCCTCGATTGGTATACCTACAAAAGTGAGCTAGCTCTATTCTACAATGAGGTAGATCAGATTCTTAATGTTCCAATTTATAAGCCACCATCTAAGCTCCAACAAGTCATCGTGTAGTACAAGGCTACACAATATAGGGCCAAGGATATTACTAATGAGTCCTCTTCCATAGCAATGCCACCTCTTTATAGTTGAGAACTATATAATGTATCCTTTTTGAAAAAAATTGTAAACACTTTTTTATTTTGGGATGATTAGTAAGATGAGCAGGATTAATATGGTTGAAAACCTATAAAGGGTGGCCACTTAGTTATGCCAACCTATTGAAAACCTAAAAGGGTGGTAGGTTGGTATACTAATTAGTTAAAAACTCAAAAAGGTAGCTAAGTAGTGTGAAAGATGTGAAGTTAAGAAATATTTCCTTGAGTGATTATTGTGACTCTTGCTAGTCTACCCACTTTTTCATGTTCTACCCTGAGTGTACCAGCAAATGATCCAATGATGGTGTCTCAGGATGAGACAACACTTTAATTCTGAGAATTTTGTAATAGAATAAAATAGATAAGTAAATTTATGTAAAATATTCCTTGGATATTCATGTGTTATGTAATTAGTTGTCAACTATATGTATTTTATCCTATCTTTCATGACTTGTAAAGGATAGAAGGTGAACACTCTCCTATTTTGAAACCATAGTATGAGAAGAATGTGAATAGTCAAGGACTTCAAATGACTATATATATGTATGTTTGTATGAAAATGATGATTAAATTTTGTTGAGATCAATATAGACTATGTGGTTATGGTTGTAGACACCTAAAACTAGCCACTGATAACCTCCAACCAAGTATTTGACCAATTTCCACCAAAATGCATAATTTAGCTTAATAACACTAAAAAATGCTAAATGATTTGAAATTTTTATATTCAAGTGCCTATTTTTGGCTAAGGTATAATTAAATGGGGCAGTGAAATTTATGGGCCAACTAACTTTGATCAGATCATTCTGAGTCAAAATGCCACTTTTGCACCTGGGTGTTCTGGATTGCTTTATTATGTCAAATATATTGCACAAGACATGTGCCTTTGTTATTTGGTGTTCATAACATCCTAAATTAAATAATGGATCAAACACATCTAACATTGAATTCTAATTCCAATCCAGTCAAATTTTGGACCAATAATAAGGCATTCTGATCAATTTGAGTAATTTATGCACAAAGTGCTTAATCATGCTTAAGAGCTAATTAAACCAAATTAAAGCCTAATTAATAATTCCATGTAAACTTTTTGAATATATATTTTTGGAAATTAATATTTAATATATGCATCATTAGGTGACCTCATTTCTTGGGAAGACATCCTTAGGCCATAAATGTCACAAATATCAAGATTCATGCCATGCATGCCTCATAAAAGCCCTTCAATGCCTATTCAATGCCCCTCTATCCCAAATATTAATGGGGATATTTGTAGAATGAATTTAATATTTGGATTTATCCTTATACATGCATCTCAATCTTAAGATGGATAGTTTAGGATGATTCCATCCATTTTCCAAAATCTATAAATAGAGAGGCCATGAACATCATTTCTAAGTTATTTTGGTGCAAAGTTATTATGCTCAAATATATTTAAAAATATTGGATAATAAAAATTTATTATGATGAATTGAATCTAAAGCCTCATGAAAATTAATGTTATTATGACCAAATATTGATCCAAGCCAAGCCAAAGCCACAAGGTGCCAAGGAGAGATGGAGATAGCCAAGCTTCCATTGATACCGACTTCATGAGCACAAACTGAGCAAGCCACTACGAAAGATAATTTGGGGAATTCAATGGAGGTGAAATATTTATTCTCTTTCATGTTTTATTTGTGTTACCATTATATTATTTTTAACTAAACTCAACCAAGTAACTAGGCCTAGAGATGTATGTTAGCTAGTGCATTGGTTTTTTAACTTGATTTCATTTTATCACTAAAAAGATACTAACACCTCTCTTGATTCAAATTATTAGTTCACATAATGGCATTCCCGATGGGACATATGCATCTCATATATCAAGGAGAGTAAGAGGCAACTTAAAATTTTTAATTTGGATGCTTAAAACTCTTTCTACATGTTTTTCTACCTTCATTCAGTTGTATTGTATCTTCATAAGTTTACGCAGGTAACCATCGATGGTCAAAGTAACCATTAATAGTTAAGTAAAACATAAAAAATAATTTTCAACCATTGATTGTCAAGTATAACTATCATCAGTCATGTACAACCATTGGTGGTTACTATCAAAACACAGACCTGAGAGTTAATAGGCTATTTTAAAATGCTTGGTTTGGGGTCATCTAGACTTTGGTTTTCATGATTTTTTTTAAAGAATGTGTTTTATTAAAAAAACTTAGAATTTGAAATTAGTTTAGATTCAAATTTCATATATTTTTCACAAAAAAATTAAAATCTCTGTAGATGTTTTTAATCTAACACATTTGCTTTTGGGGTGATACCTTAAGGGTAGACAAGTAACTGACGAAATTTGAATTTGTTAAAAAATGTTTTACACCAATTTTTTCATGCTATTAAAATGAAATAAGAAATTTGTTCTAGTACTTAATGGAACATTTAGGTGCTTAAAATAAATGTTTGATAGTTAGCCTTTCAAACTTACAACTTAAGACCAAGGGGTCAAAAGAACACCACTACATCTTTCATTTGGGTTTTAAAATTGAACACACTTGTCAATTATTGTTTTCAATAGTTGTTTAATTAAAATGTGTTTGGCAAAGAGAAGTTTTTTGCATTTATTCTCTTCCATATGTAAATTTTAGATAACCCTTAGAATCAAAAGCACCATCTTTGTTGCAAAAATCCTAGTCCAAGGCTTAGAAAGAATGTCGTCTAAAGCACTCCCTAAAAACTTGTCAAAGTTTGGGTGACCTTGAAATGACCCTAAATTCTTTCTATTTTATGTTTTTTATTTTATGCAAACTTGTCTTGTGAGGAGGACTTCATCACCTCCCATGAGTTCTATAAAGAATCCTTGACTTGGGGTTTCATCTCCTGGCATTAACTTCACCCACTCTCACTAGGATCAGAGGTTTAAGTAGTTAAACCACCTTATAGTGTTAGATTTACACATGGGACGTATCTACACTTTGGACATCACACTACACTAAGTGAACAATAGGATGTAGTGGTTATAAAAAAGACTAGACCTTTTTTTAATAAACCAAGTGCCACACATACCTAATTTTCATGCTTTTTCTTTGTGTTGTCCCCCAAAAATATCACTCATTTTTAGGACAACATTTGAACTATTTTGGTCCTACAAACCAAAATTGTCTCTTCCCTTTCCAAAATTTGTCCTAGGCATTCAAATTCCTCATTTTTCAAGCTTTTCCAGTAAAGGGATTACCGGGTTCAAAGGTTCAATGTCATCAGCAAGAGCTAGGCGCATTTGTCAGAGGTTCAAAGTTCAACCATTTCAAAGGTTCCACAGCTCCGAGCACTTAACATGTTTCAAAGGCTCAAACCATTGAACTGTTAAACCTTGAACCATTTTGGTTCATCGGTTCAATGGGTTCAACGATCAAGAGGTTTAATGCGTTTGGTTCAAAAGGATATCAAAGGGGCTTAGCCAAATAAATGGAATGAACCATTGAACCTTGAACTGCTTCAAATTTCAATTGTTCATGAGTTCAAAGGTTTAAAGGCTCCCCAATTAAGGAAAGAAGCACACGTAAAAGCAAGAGTCAGGCAGATGCTGCCAAGTGTCGTCAGCTGAGCCCATTATACCTTGTTTTGAGAAGTGGCAGAAGCTGCCACCTATCCCTTAAAGAGATCGGCAGAGGCCAACAAGTGTCATCGTCCATGAGAGCCTAACTGAGCCCCAAACATTTTTGTGGTGTTGCAAAATCCTGAGAGTGAAAAGTGCCAAGTGTCAATGGTAGAATGTTTTAGTAAGAAGAGGTAGAAGATGCCATGTGTCAAAGGATGGAGCCCCCTCAAATGCAAACACATAGAATCAAAGGGAGGTGAATTCCTTCAGACAAATTATTTAAAGGAATTCCTTCAGACTTATTGTCTAAAGGAAATAAAGGGACCAATAGCCCTCCAAATAAATTGAAGCCCAAAGGCCACCTGGAAGATCCCAAAGGGCAGATACCCTTGTGGGGGACTCTCGGTTGCAAAATTAAAGGACACTTCCCAAAACTGAAGGGTCACACTCCCTTTAGGAGGAGGCAAATAAATGGACTGAGATAAAATCTTGATAGAATCTCACAAATGTGACCAAGTGTCATCTTTCGAGTCTCATTTCACTTTGTTTCTAAGAGCCGTGGAAGCCACCATGTGTCCTTTGTAAGTTAAGCAGAATATGCCAAGTAGTATCATCTGCATGAATCCAAATGAGTCCCGCATAGTTCTATAGTGTTTCTAAAATGCAACGGAAGCCGACATGTGTCATCCTTTGCAAGAAACTAATATAAGTCCCAAAGAATTTTTCAAAGGTAGCTAAAATCTCAGTGGAAGTCGTCACATGTCATCCTCTGTAGGATTCTCAAGAGGCAAACAGAAGCTGCCACCTTTTCCATTATAAATCCACATAGAGTGACAAGTGTCTACACCCACGATTCTAAGTTTCTAATAGGTTTCAACACCTTTATTAATAAACATTTCTCATAGTCCCATGGAAGTTGCCACATGTCTTTACCTGTTTAGCAATGGAATGTGCCATGCGTCAATTGCTAAAGACCAGCAGAAAGTGACTAAGGAATAGAGCATCGAATTGAATCTAAGACCCAATTAAAATAACCAAAAAAGGAGGAATGGTGAAGGACCAGAAACATTTGTGCATCAAATATGTTTCTAGAAGCAGATCGCCAGGTAGACATTGAAGGATGCAAACGTACAATGGCATGACCTGTTTCTCAGCATTGAGAAAAGCAAATGGGTAAATGCCCCTAAATTCCAGCATGTCTTCTTAAAATAATTCAATGCAACATGATGTGTTACTATTCCTGAGTCCTTGAAGAGGCTATATAAGGGACTCTCTTTTATTAAAAAAATAGATCTCTCTCTGATAATCAGAAATAAAAACTCTGCCCAAATTGAAAGGCATTACTAAAACTTTGAGCTCAGACTGTTGATCATATTTTGTTATTGGAATAAGAAATAAAGTGACTTTTCAGAATTTATGCTGTGATATCTTTGTTTTTGGGGAAACTATTCTTATGTCTTTTTCCTTAATATATTTTTTGTTCCTTTAATTCAACAAGCAGAATTAGTGTAAGTAGTCTGGAAGGTGTCCTGAAGTCAACTATGGAGAGACTTTGAGCCTCCATAATTTCCTTTTAGTGTTTTTTCTTTTCATTTCTATGTAAAGGACCTTGGGATGACTTTGTGCCCTCATTGTCCTTCGTATCTCACTCTTGAGCAATTCAGGTGGAGACTTTGTGCTGCATCTTGATTTGTTGGTTACTGTTAGGAACTTGGAGTAAAATTGATTACCTTTTGTATAAGCAACTAAACACAGAATTGAACTAGAAGTAATAAGTAACTATAAATCAGAGACAAAAAATAATAGGAGATACGAGAAATAACCAATATTGTATTAAACTCTTCTAGAATACAATGAATAAAACTCACTCTTCCCAAACCTCTTAGGTGTACAGTATTTCTCTCTCAAGAGTTCTCTCTCTCTCTCTCTCTCTCTCTCTCTCTCTCTCTCTCTCTCTCTCTCTCTCTCTCTCTCTCTCTCTCAATCAATTACAATCAACTCACTAACCAAGTTGTTATTCCCTTATTGTCTACATGCTATGAGGATCTAACCCTATTATATAGTACTAGGATTCATGAGCCATGCATTCTCCACTGTTAGATGCACCTCTTAATCAAAGGTTCAAATTTGTCCTACCAAAAATAAAAAAGTGGACTCAAGACTACTTTTAGTCTTTACATACAAACAAACTGTTCTCCAAAAATAGAATTTTGGAAACGCACAGATGACCAATGCCGGTCTCTATCTGTCTGGAGATGACCGATGTCAACCGATGAATAACTGATGTCGATAGATGCTAGTCGACCCCTGACCAATGTCGGCAGGTTATGACTGACGTTAGTTACTATGTAAAACTAGTAACCTCTGCATTTACTCATTGGTGAAGCTTTTAGCTCCACAACTCAACAATCTCCCACTTGGAGATAAATAGCTGCACCTGTACCTGTACAACAATATCCTCTAGCTTGTTTCTCCATCTTCAAGTTCAATCTTGAAGACCAACAAAAGTTGAATGAAGATTCAATTTCTCCTTTGTTACCAGCTTTTTTAACATATCTGTAGGGTTCTTATCTGTATGGATCTTTTCCAGCTTCAACTGACCATCCTCCAATACCTATCTAATGAAGTGGTACCTAAGCTGTATATGTTTGGTTCTTGAATGAAAGGCTGAATTCTTTTCCAAATGAATTGCACTTTGACTATCACTGTACAATCTACAACTCTCTTTCTCGTTTCCCAACTCTTCCATGAACTGAGCCATCCAAATCATTTCCTTGCTAGCCTCTATGACTGTAATGTATTTTGCCTCTATAGTAGATAGGGCAACAACCTTCTACAACTTTGAAATCCAGCTAACTGCCATTCCACCAACAGTGAACACATATCTTGTGGTGCTTCTCCTACCATCCAAGTCACCTACCATATTCGAATCTACATACCCATGTAGAGAAGTGTTTGACCCTCCATAGCATAAATGCCTACTGCTGGTCCCTCTCAGATATCTGAGAATCCACTAAACTACTTTCCAGTGTTCCTTTCCTAGATTGGCCATAAACTTTTTGACAACTCCCACTACTTGGGCAATATCAAGTCTAGTACATACCATTGCATACATCAAGCTCCCAACTACTGAAGCATATGGAACTCTACTCATGTACTCGACCTCATCATGTGATTTAGGACACTGTTCTTTGCTCAACTTGAACTGTCCAGCCATAGGTGTGCTTACCGGTTTTGCATCCTACATATTGAACCTCTCCAACACCTTATTCACATAATCCTCTTGAGACAAAATCAAACTATGATTTTTCCTGTCTCTCTTAATACTCATGCCAAGGATTTTCTTTGCTTCTCCTAAATCCTTCATAGCAAATGTGTGAGCTAATTTCACCTTTAGCTTGGTAATTTTTTGCATGTGTGAACCTGTAATAAGCATATCATCTACATACAGTAACAGGATAATATAACTACCATTATCCAATCTGGTAAAATAAACACAATGTTTAGATTGACATTTACTAAAGCCATGCTCTGTCATAAAATTGTCAAAGATTAAATACCATTATCTTGGAGCTTGCTTAAGACCATATAAGCTTTTCTTCAACCTTCACACAAGTTTTTCCTTACCTTTGACCTCAAAACCTTCCAGTTGATCCATATATATCTCTTCATCCAAATCTCCATGAAGAAATGTTGTCTTAACATCAAGCTGCTCAAGATGCAAATCCTCAATAGCAACTAAAGACAATATAGTCTGAATAGAAGTCATCTTTACTATAGGAGAAAAAATTTCACCAAAATCAATACCTAGTTTCTGTGTAAATCCCTTTACTACCAACCTAGTATTATGTCTCATTTGTCCATTCTCTCCTTCCTTTAACCTGTAAACCCATCTATTTTTCACTGCTTTATTTTCGGCTGGAAACTCTACCAAATCCCATGTTTGGTTCTCTTCCAAGGAATCAATTTCCTCATTCATGCCATGCTCCCACTATTTTATGGATTCTACTTGCATTGCCTCATCAAAACTTTCTGGTTCTCCACCATCAGTGAGCAAAAAGTAGTGTAAAGAAGGGGAATAATGAATTGGAGGTTTACTTACCCTTTCAAACCTCCTTATGGGTGTTTGAGACTCATTCACAAATTCCTATCCACCCAAATTTCATTCTGTCAGTGATCGATCTCGGTCATCTTTGGTTGATGTCAGTCTGAACCTGATCAACATCAGTTCCACCTGACCAACGTCAGTTTCCACTTGACTGACATCAGTCTCTACCTGACTGACATTAGTTTCCACATGACCAACATCAGTTTTTGTGTTTTCCTGTGAGTGATGATTTTTACCCACGAGCTCATTTTGGATCATAACCTCATCCAAATCACGATTGCCCTGCTTAGAATTATTCAACCTCTTGAGCTGATCACTGTACATCACCTTCTCATTGAAAACTACATCCTGGCTTCTAATAATTTTGTTAGTTTCTAAATTCCATAACCAGAATCTAAAATCTCCAAAACCATAACCAATGAAAGTGCACTGCATAGATTTAGCATCCAGCTTCTTTCTATTTTCTTTATCAATATGCACAAAAGCTTCAAAACTAAAAACTCTGAGAAATGAAAGATCTACCTTTTTACCTATCCACGCCTCTTCTAGAATTCCACCATCTAGTGCAGGAGAAGGTCCTTTGTTAATTAGGTAAACTACAGTATCTATAGCTTCTGCCCAAAATTGTAAGGGCAAACCAGCATGCAACCTCATACTCCGTGCACGCTCCATTATTGTTCTATTCATCCTTTTAGCAACTCCATTTTGCTGAGGTATCCTTGGAACCATCCTTTCTCTATGTATTCCACTCATAGAATAGTAACTATTGAATTTATTGTTGCAGTACTCACCACCATTGTCAGATCAAAGGCACTTCAATCTCAAACCTGTTTCATTCTCAACAAAAGCTTTCCATTTCTTAAATGTGTCAAAAACATCAGATTTCCTCTTTATGCAATAAACCCATACCTTTCTTGTAGCATCATCAATGAAAGAAACATAATACTGTGATCCTCCAATAGAAGCTACCTGAGCTGGTCCCCACACGTCTGTGTGAACAAGCTCCAGCTTGTGCTTCTTCTTTATTGACCCAGTTTTGAGAAACTTCACTTTCTTCTATTTCCCAAAAATATAATGCTCACAGAAATCTAGATCTATGCTTTTCAAATCTGAAAGCTTACCTTTTGACTTAAGAACATCCATTCCCTTCTCACTCATGTGACCAAGCCTACATTGCCACAACTTTGCATCTACATCTGAAGTAGATAGAATAGAAGGATAATAATCAGCAATACAAGTAGATAGATAAAGTGTACCTACTCTCTTACCTCTAGCTAATACAAGTGCACCCTTGAAAACTTTCTAAGATTCAGTTGTGAGAGTTACTGTGCAACCCTCATCACCTTTCTTACAGAAATTAGATTCCTCTTCAAGATGGGTACATGCATGACATCCTTCAACACCCATGTGTTGCTATTCTGCAATTTTAGCTACACTTTTTCTTTTCCAACAATTTGACAAGGCTCATCATCCCATAAATAAACTTTTCCAAAGTCTCCATGGACATAATCATTGAAAAATTCTCTATTTTGGGTTGCATGGAAAGAGGCACCAGAATCTAAAACCCAAGATTCTATTTTATTATCCAAAGAAAATATAAGAGCATCCTGTGCAATAATACCTATAAATTTTGCTTCTTTATTACCTTCATGATGATCTTCTTTGTTATCCTTCAACCAACAATCTTTCTTTGCATGCCCTTTCTTTCCACAATTCCAGCAGGTTATTCTTTCATTTCTGGATTTGGATCTTCTTCCCATCTTTGACCTTGATTTCCCTTGCTTGCCCTTCTCTCTTTGCCTTCCTCTACTTTCAATATTTAAAGCATTACCTAATGTTTCCCCTGTGCTTTTCCTACAAATTTATTCATTCAAGATTACACTAAAAACATCATCAACTTTCAAGATATTTGAAGCAGATGCAGTATTACTAATAGCCATTACCAAGCTATCCCAGCTTTTAGGTAAAGAGCATAAGAATAAGAGAGCCTTAATTTCATCATCAAAAGCTATTTTGACTGAATTTAACTGATTTACAATTCCATAGAAATCATTAAGATGACTAGATGCAGATCCACCTTCCTGCATTTGCAAATTAAATAATTGCTTCATAAGATATACCTTATTCAAAGCTAAGGGCTTTTCATATAAATTTGCCAAAGTATCCATTAACTCTACCATTGTCTTTGCCTGTGATAATTTGGAAATCACAGAAGATGCCAGGCTCAACCTTATAGATCCAAGAGCCTTTCTATCAAGAACATTCCATTCTTCATCTTGCATATATGTGGGCTTGCTTGAAACCCCACCCAAAGGTAAGTACAGATATTTTTGATACAAATAATATTTTATCTACATCCTCTATAATTGATAATTCTTGCCATTGAATTTCTCTATTCTTAGTTTACTTTCTTCTGCGATTACTTTATTCCCACTCAATCAGAAACCCCTGTGAGTGAATTCTGTAATCAACAAACACTAACATGCTCTGATACCAATTGTTAGTGAAAACACAAGCTCTGATACCACTTGTTAGGAACTTGGAGTACAATTGATTACCTTTTGTATAAGCAACTAAACACGGAATTGAACTAGAAGTAATAAGTAACTAGAAATTAGAGATAGCAAATAATAGGAGATACGAGAAACAACTAATCTTGTATTAAACTCTTCTAAAATATAATGAAGAAATCTCACTCTTCCCACACCTCTTGGGTGTATAGTATTTCTCTCTCTCAAGAGTTCTCTCTCTCTCTCAATCAATTACAATCAACTCAATAACTGAGTTGTTATTCCCTTATTGTCTACATGTTATGAGGATCTAACCCTATTATATAGTACTAGGATTCAAGAGCCATGCATTCTCCACCGTTAGATGCACCTCTTAATCAAAGGTTCAAATCTATCCTACCAAAAATAGAAAAGTAAACTCAATACTAATTTTAGTCTTTACATGCAAACTAACTATTCTCCAAAAATAGAATTTTAGAAATGCATAGATGACCGATGCCAGTCTCTATCTGTCTGGAGATGACCGATGTTGGCTAATGAATAACTAATGTCGATAGATGATGGTTGACCCCTGACCGATGTCGATAGGTTATGACCGATATCCGTTACTGTGTAAAACCAGTAACCTCTGCATTTACTCATTGGTGAAGCTTTTAGCTCCACAACTCAACAGTTACTATGTCCTTAGTCACATTTTTCATTTACTACTAGGATTATTCTTATGGTTTGCTGCATAGTACTTTTGAAAGAAGAGGAGTGTTGTCTGTCATTTCCCTTGAGTTTTTCCTTTGATTACACAGATCATCTTTGAAGAAAGAGAGGTGGATGGTTTGTCCTACCCTTGAGTATTATATATATATATATATATATATATATATATATATATATATATATATCATATCCATAGGGAACCTCCCCTTGATGAGAGGAGAGATTAGTCCCCTTTTGATGTGATAAAACTACACATTTAGATGACCAATCTTTCTACTTTGGCTGATCAAACCTATTTTGTTTATCAGTACGCTGATCGACAAAATATTCAACCAACAGTTTTTGGTTACTCTGCTGGGGATTATAACCCATTATCCATTTATAGCCTTACCAACCACCTCCACAACTAGTGAGAAAGAATGCACAGTTTAAATCCTAAAGTTGTGAACTAAAGCAAGGTCAATTCTTTTCCCATTTTTGTATCTCAATCTGGCAGATTCAAGGTATACATGAAGCCAAAGGGCTAAAGGTATCATTGACCCTATATTCGAGTTGGTACAACAAAGTGATTTTGATCTATTTCCTTCACCATCTCATCTCGAATGAATCAAGATCTTTTCTCTTACTAAAGTCAGATCTCCATTGTCAGACGAAGTATCTACTTCTATTGTTGATAAAGCTTTACCAATAATTACCCCTTTGATATTTGTTATTCCTCCTTTTCATAATCCTACAATGGCAATTCAAGGCCCCTGGGGTAATGCTTTTGGTCCTCTCAATCTTACTCCACCTCTACATGAGCTTCCACACAGCTCAAAGAAGAATTTCCCCAAATTCTATGGTGATGGGAAAGTTCATATTGATGAACACATTGCAACCTTTAGCATAGCTTATGGAGTAATCGGAGTAGAATTTGAAGATGTAGCAGTCATACTATTTGTAGAAACATTACAAGGTGTTGCTGTAGATTAGTTTTATCATCTACAAGCTTAGTCAGTAATTGATTAGAATACCCTCAAAGCTATGTTTGAAGCTAGATTCAAACCTACAGAAGATGCACATGCACTTCTGGCTCAACTTACATAAATGAAGAAAGAGCCTCATGAACCAATGAGGGACTTCATAGCCAAATTTGACAAATTAAGGAATAAAATTCCTATAATTGCTCGACCTATAGCTGAGAATCTTAAATGCTTCTTCATTAATTCTCAGTTGCCTGAAGTAAGTTTTCTTTTGAGACGTGTTGGTCAAATAGATCTTGCTGTAGCTCAACATTTGGCCACTGAGGTAGAAGATGATCTCATCTTAGTAGTGAAGATAATAATAGATCCAAATAGAAATAGAGCTTCATCATCTTCTGAATATGCATCTACAAGCACCACAGATACAATGGTGCATAAATTGGCAAATGAGTTGCTTGCTCTCAAAAAGAAAATGGTTCAAGGAATGTCTTCTACTCTTTCATACAGAAGGACATTCCCAAATCAATCATATCAGGGCAATGTTGCCAAGAATCAAGGGCAAAAAAATCATCTTCCTCCCCCACAAGAGAAACTTGCTCTAAAAGCTCCTCTAACCAATTCAGTAATGGGATATCTTGAAGCAGAACCAGAGTTTTCTTTCTAGCTTGAATTGAATCAAGAAAATGACGTTGATCTCCTTATAGAAAATCAAGAAAAATTAGCTGGCAACTCCCACATTGGTTTTCTGAACTACCAGGATGAACCTGAAAGCAAAGGAGAAGCTTTTGATGGATCATATGCAGTGTTTACTAGGCCTAAGAACCAATCAGTTTAGCAAGCTGATAAAGGGAAGATAGAAGAGCAACCTCAACCATTAGTTATGATTGCTAAGCATGGAACCACTTTGCCTTTTCAGTCAAAGGATCTGGTTATCACCTAAAAGGAAAATACATCAATTTCACCTTCACCTTCTACTTCAAATTTTCAAACCATCCCTCCTCCTATTCCTTCTAAAACTCAAAAATTTGAAATACCTTCCTCTATACCTAGCTCAATTTAGCCATTTGACATAATTGATCATGTCAAAAAGACAAAAATATAAATTTCTAAATTTGAATATTTGCAGTCTAAACCTGATCAATTGGATAAGTTGGTCCAATGTGTCAAGAACCAAACTGTCCCTATAGGATAAAAAGCTAAAAAGGTAACTCCTAATTCACCAAAGAACATGCCCATTCTGAATAATCTTGTCATTACTCCTCCAGCTACTCCTTGAAAAATAGAACCTTTCTATGTTTTTCTGTTAATAAATGGTCATAATTTGAGTAACTGTATTATAGACTCAGGCACATCTGACAATGTCATGCCTACTAAAGTAGCTGAGTCTCTAGGTCTCACACTAACCAAAACATTTAGGAGATGTTTCTCCATGGAGAACAAGCAAGTACCATTTTTGGGGCAAATCAAAGATACCCAATTTGCATTTGCAACCTTTCCAGACAAGAGAATCAAGATGACTGTCTTGGTGGCTGATGTCCCAACATCCTATGGCATTTTGCTTGGACAAAATTTCTACAAGGACGTGGGAGGAGAACTAAGCATGGACCTATCTGAGGAATGGATCCCTGTACAAGGTGTAATGAAGAGGTTGCTCCCTAAAAAAGAGGTAAAATATGTGGTCACCCAAACATCAACCCCTGAAGCTCAAATTCTTTTTGAATCTGTAGGTACAGGTAATTACTTTCTATCTACAGATGAAGTGCATGAAGCATCTGATAAAATTATTGAAAGTGTCAACCCAGAAATCAGTTCAACTAAAACAACAGAAGAACTAGTATGTTGCAATACAGATGAAGAAGGATCCTCCCTCTTTAATGAAGAAAAATATAAAGAAAAATTAGTATCTGATGGGGTATGGAATCTAGAATTTGACGACAACTATTCTTCTACTAGTTCAGGAGCTGGGATTGTGTTGATATCTCCTCAAGGAGATATGTTTCCTTCATCTTACAAATTATAATTTAGCAACACTAACAATACAGATGAATACAAATCTCTGTTGCTTGGAATGAAAGCTACTCAAGAAAAAGGCATCAAGTTTCTTCATGTCAAAAGGGATGCTGAATTAGTGGTTTGCCAAGTAAGAAATCTATACCAAACCAAGAATGGAATATTATGCCACTACCGCAACCTAGTTTGGGACCAAATTGAAAGCTTTGATGCTTTGAACATTTTTGCCATACCTAGAGAGTCTAATGACAGAGCTGATGCACTTGTTATTCTCAGAACTCTTTTAGTTTCTCACTCAAATTTCAAAGAAGATAGGTATACTATTGAGCTAGTCTATAGACCAAGTGTTCCTGACAATGCTGATCATTGGCAAGTATTCAATGATGATCATCAAATCATTGCCTTCCTAGAATGAAAAGATAATTTTGAACAACTACGTTTTAAAGGTAGTGAACCTTAGAAATATGAATCAGCCTCTAAATCTAGTTCAGATATAAATAAAGAATTCTTACAACTGAAAGGAAACAAAATTCCCAAAGGCCTAATTTCTCTTGAGAAGCTGTTTGACAAGCATGATAGATTCATCAAATAACAACAAATAGATTCAAGTTTCTCTCAGGGATTTGATTAAGTAAATCTAACCACTAAAGAAAATCCCAAGATGGTTAACATTGGTAAGTGTTGCACCCCTGAAGAAAGATTCAAGTTCACCAATTTACTCTATCAATACATGGATGTCTTAGCATATTCTTATGAAGACTTGAAGTCTCTCAGACCTGATGAAATCTGCCATGACATTCCTCTCAAGGCTAATTCAATGCCCTATAAGCAAAAATCTAGACAGTACAATCCAAAAATATCAAGTACTATTATGTTTGAGATACAAAAAATGTTAAATGCTAGAATCATCTTCCCAATCCATCATTCCACATGGATTGCAAATATAGTTCCTGTAAGGAATAAGAATGGCAAAATTTGCATTTGTGTAGATTTTAGGAATCTGAATCAAACATCTTTGAAAGATAATTACCCTTTGCCAATTATGGATCAAGTGCTTTAAACAATGACAGGTTCAGAGATGTTATCAATGCTGGATGGCTTCTCAGGATATAATCAAGTTGAAGTTGGTGAAGCAGACCAACACAAGACTGCATTCACCACACCTTGGGGTACATTTGCATATAGAAGAATGACTTTTGGCTTGATAAATGCTGGTGTTACCTTTCAGAGAGCAATGGACCTGGCTTTCAAAGATGAGATTGGTAAATTCATAGTGGTATACCTTGATTACTTGACTGTCTTTTCAAAGTATCGATCTGATCATGTATGCCACTTACAACAAGTGCTGGAGCGCTTCCACCAAAATGGTATTTTATTGAACCCCAAGAAGTCTATTTTTGGAGTAACAGAGGGGAAACTCCTTGGACACATTGTGTCTAAAGAAGGCATAAAGATTGACTCAGATAGAGTCAAGTCTATTCAAGAGCATAATTTGGCTACAAGCAAGAATGATGTTCATTTTTTCTTCAGAAAGGTGAATTTCTTACAAAGGTTCATCCCCAAATTTGCTGAGAAGACTAGACAGATTGTGAACATGATGAAAGGGAAGACCACCTTCAGCTAGACTAAAGAAGGCAAGTCAGCATTTCAAGATATCAAGACTGCCATTACCCATGCCCCTACATTGGTTTGTCTAGATTACAACAAAGATTTCATCATATACAACTATGCGTCTGAACATACTCTTTCAACAATTCTTGTTCAACAAGACAAGGAAGGTATGGAATCTCCTATCTCTTTCATGAGTTTCCCTCTCAGAACCCATGAGATGAAGTATTAAAATGTAGAGAAGCATGCTTATGCATTGGTGAAAGTAGTCAAACATTTCCACTTATATATCCTAAATTCACACACTACTGCCTTAGTTCCTGACACTCTAGTCAAATCTATATTAACTTAGTAGGAGTTTGGAATAAAAAGAGGCAATTGGATTGAAAAGATCCAAGAATTCAATTTAGACATCAAGCCAACAAAGCTGGTTAGGGGAAAAGGCCTATGCCAATTGATCGTTGATAACAAGCCAAAAGATACACATCATGAAGAAGCTAAAGTTAAAGATACTCCAATAGTCCTTTTTATTTCTACTACCAATGAGTGGTATTCAGATATTGCTGATTTTCTTACTTATGGTGAATGTCCTGCTCATTTGTCTTATAAAGAAAGGAGAACTATCAAGTTGAAAGCTGCTAATTTTGTCCTTTGGGACAACGGATTGTACAAAAGAAGCATAGATGGAGTATTCCTTCGTTGTGTAGACAAAGAGAAACAAAGCCAAATTTTGAAATATTTCAATAATCTAGCCTATGGAGGACTTTTTTCTGCTCCTGTAACTACTCACAAGATTCTGCGAGCCAGGTATTACTGGCCAACTCTTTTCCAAAATGCATATAAGTGGGTGAGAAAATGTGAACTCTGCCAGCAATTTGTTGGAAGACCCAAGTTAGCTGCCCTACCTTTCAAGCCAGTGATCATAAAAGAACCTTTCTAGTGATGGGGGATTGATTTTATTGGGACTATAAACCCATCTTTAAGTGCTAGACATGATTATGTCATTACAGCAACTGACTATTTCACCAAGTGGGTAAAAGCAATCCCAACTAAGCATGCTACTTTAGAAGTTGTATGCAATTTCCTCAAGGAGAATATCATTTCCATATTTGGAGTTCCAACCAAAATTGTTACTAATAATATATCTTGTTTCACCTCCCAGGAGATTACACAATTCTATTTCCATTATGGAATTATACTCTCTCACTCTTCTGATTACTTTCCACAAGGGAATGGACAAGCTGAATCCAGTAATAAGAACCTGGTAACTATCATCAAGAAGCTAGCAAAGGACAATCAAAGGACATGGCATAAAGCATTGGTTGATGCTCTATGGGTAGACAAAATCATACCAAAGAGGGTAATTGGTATGTCTCCTTTTAAATTTCTTTATGGTATCAATGCTGAGATACCGATCACCTTAGAATTGCCAGCCTTGAAATTGGCAAAGGCAATTGAAGATCAGACATATGAAAGCTCTCTTGATAAGAGAATCATGTGCCTAACTGAGCTAAATGAACAGAGAGCCATGGTGGTGGACCAAATTGTTGCTCATCAAAGTCTGGTAAAGAAACTCTTTGACCAGAAGGCTAAAAATTGTGATTTCTAGATTGGGAATCAAGTCCTGTTATGGGACAAAAGGAGAGAACCAAAAGGGATTCATGGAAAGTTTGACTCCCTCTAGAGAGGCCCATTTATAATTCATTAACATATTGGTGAAAATAGCTTTCTGCTGAAATATCAAAATGGCACACTCTTTTCTCTGCCTCATAATGGGTAGCATCTGAAACACTTCAACTCTTGAAGTATCAAATCATTGCATCTATATATATGTATATTTGTATAGTTTTTAATTCTATTTTGTTTTGTTTGTTTCCATTTTTTATGCCTTTCATTTCTGGGTAGCATGACTCCGTAACCTAATGGTACACATGAAGACACTGGAGATTCTAGATTCTACTCGCTTCAATTTTTTTTGTAACTGATAAAAGTTCCCCAATTAGAGCCAGCTGTTCTCCCACAAAAATATCACTCATTTTTGTGACAACATTTGAACTATTTTGGTCTTACATACCAAAATTATCTCTTCCCTTTCTGAAATTTGTCTTGGGCATTCAAATTCCTCATTTTTCAAGCTTTTACAGTAAATGGATTAGCGGGTTCAAAGGTTCAATGTCATCAGTAAGAGCTAGGCACATTTGTTAGAGGTTCAAAGTTCAAACATTTCAAAGGTTCCATGGATCTAAACACTTAACGAGTTTCAATGTCTCAAACCATTGAACCGTTGGACCTTGAACCATTTTGTTTTATCAGTTCAACGGGTTCAATGATCAATAGGTTTAACACATTTGTTTTAAAAGGATATCAAAGGGGCTTAGCCAAATAAATGGAATGAATCATTGAACCTTGAACCACTTCAAATTTCAATGGTTCACGAGTTCAAAGGTTCAAATGCTGCCCCAATTAAGGAAAGAAGCATGCACAAAATCAAGAGTCAGGCAGATGCTGCCAAGTGTCGTCAGCTGAGCCTGTTATACTTTGTTTCGGGAAGTGGTGGAAGATGCCACATGTCCCTTAAAGAGATCGGTGGAGGCTGACAAGTGTCATCATCTGTGAGAGCCTAACTGAGCCCCAAACATTTTTATGGTGTTACAAAAGCCTGAGAATGAAAAGTGCCAAGTGTCAATGGTGGAATGTTTCAATAAGAAGAGGCAGAAGATGCCACATGTCAAAGGATGAGGCCGCCTCAAATGCAAAGACATAGAATCAAATGGAGGTGACTTCCTTCAAAAAAATTGTCTGAAGGAAATAAAGGGACCAATAGCCCTCTGAAGAAATTGAAGCCCGAAGGCCACCTGGAAGATCCCAAAGGGTAGATACCCTTGCGGGGGACTCTTAGCTACCAAATTAAAGGACACTTCCCAAAACCAAAGGGTCACCCTCCATTTAGGAGGAGGCAAACAAATGAACTGAGACAAAAGCCCAACAGAATCCCATGGATGCTGCCAAGTGTCATCTTTCGAGTCTCATTTCACTTTATTTCTAAGAGCTGCGAAAGACACCACGTGTCCTTTGTAAGTTAAGTGAAACACACCAAGTGGCATCATCCACATGAATCCAAATGAGTCTTGCATAGTTCTATAGTGTTTCTAAAATGCAACAGAAGTTGACACATGTCATCCTCTATAAGAAACTAATATAAGTCCTGAAGACTTTTTCAAAGGCAGCTAAAAGCTCAGTGGAAGCCACCACGTGTCATCCTCCACAGGATTCTCAAGAGGCAAGTGAAAGCTACCACCTTTTTTATTGTAAATACATAGAGAGTGACAAGTGTCTACACCTGTGATTCTGAGTTTCTAATAGGTTTCAAAGCCTCTATCAATAAATGTTTCTTAGAGTCCCGCAGAAGTTGCCATGTGTCTTCACTTGTTTAGTAGTGGAATGTGCCACACATCAATTGCTAAAGACTAGTAAAAAGTGACTAAGGAATAGAGCATCAAATTGAATCTAGGACTTGATTCAAATAACCAAAAAAGGAGGAATGATGAAGAAGGACCAGAAACATTTTTGCATTAGATGTGTTTCTAGAAGCATATCACCAGGTAGACATTGAAGGATGCAAATGTACAATGGCGTGACCTATTTCTCTGCATTGAGAAAAGAAAATGGGTAAATGCCCCTAAATTCTAGCACGTATTCTTAACATAATTCAATGCAACATGATGTGTTATTATTCCTGAGTCCTTCTTGAAGAGGATATATAAGGGACTCTCTTTTATTAAAAAAGTAGATCTCTCTCTGACAATCAAAAACAAAAACTTTGCCCAAATTGAAAGGCATTACTGAGACTTTGAGCTCAGATTGTTGATCATATTTTGTTATTGGAATAAGAAAGCAAGTGACTTTTTAGACTTTGTGTTGTGATATCTTTATTTTTGAGGAAACTGTTCTTATGTCTTTTTCCTTAATATATTTTATGTTCCTTTAATTCAAAAAGTAGAATTAGTGTAAGTAGTCAGGAAGGTGTCCTAAAGTCAACTGTGGAGAGACTTTGTGCCCCCATAATTGCCTTTCAGTGTGTTTTCTTTTCATTTCTGTGTAAAGGACCTTGGGATGACTTTGTTCCCTCATTGTCCTTCGTATCTCACTCTTGAGCAATTCAGGTGGAGACTTTGTGCTACATCTCGATTTGTTGGTTACTACATTCTTAGTCACATTTTGCATTTACTACCAGGAGTATTCTTTTGGTTTGTTGAATAGTACTTCTGAAAGAAGAGGAGTGTTGTCTATCATTTCCCTTGAGTTTTTCCTTTGATTTGCATGCATCATCTCTGAAGAAAGAGAGATGGATGGTTTGTCCTACCCTTGATTATTATTTTTTGTTTATATATATATATATATATATATATATATATATATATATATATATATAGCATATCCATAGGGAACCTCCCCTTGATGAGAGGAGAGATTAGTCCCCTTTTGATGTGGTAAAACTACAAATTTGGATGACCAATCTTCCTACTTTGGCTGATAAGATCTATTTTGTTTATCAGTATGCTGATCGACAAAATATTCAACCAACACTTTGCATCATTTTACATGAAAGTCATTGTGCAATTGATTCCCCTAGAAACATTTTAAAACCAATTATTTTTAGTCAACACCACATTGCCATACCCTTGCTAGGATTTGGATTATTATGCTTAGTTGCATTTGGTCACTTATCTTTTTATTGCTTGGTATGTTTTGAGACTAAAAATTATTTTTTTATTTATAAACCATATCAAAATAAATTTATTTATATGTCACTCTTTTGTCTAAAGATGTGTTATGCTAATCATTTTACACCACACTTGTGATTTGAAATTTTTTCTAAACTTGTTTGTGTGTGTCAATTTGAGTTGAGGAGGGAAACATTATGCTGTCCAAATCATGTCAAACCATTTTTTTCATTGAGTCTATTGAATCATAACATAAATCACATCATTCGAGCATGCTTACTCTATTAGGTTGCTTAATTTGTTTCAAGACTTATTACACCTTGTATCAAAAATTGTTTATTTAAAACCATGTCATGTATACCATTGGGACCTTTATATTATAAGTCATCATGTTATCTAATATTGTCTAGCTTGTTTGGTCAAAATCCTAGTTTTCAACATTGAGTTTTCAATTAAACTTGTTAATTTTGGATTCAAACATTGGTTGATTTATGTTTAAGCCTCAATTTGTGGGGTTGATACACAAATCTTTCTCTTTTGGGTTGCATAACATCAGTTAATTGATTACCCAAATTTGAAAACTATTGATGGTTTATTTGTTTAGAGCCTATCCTCATAATTATTTATGCCTTTATTTGGGAGAATATAGGCTTTCTCTAAAAGCCTTTGCCTCATTCCTTATGTTAACTGATCATGTTTATGTTTGATTATGTGTGTTGAGTTTATGTCAAAGTTGTTTCCAAAATTGTTAGATTAAATCAAATCACATCATGCCTTTGTTTCAAGTCTAGATTTTGATACCATTTGGCCAAAATTCCTAGCACATCCTATTTGAGCCTAGCTTTTGACTCCACATTAGACAAAAGACCTAGTGACTTTTTTCCCTTTCCTAGTTTAGACCTTGTTTGGAACACTTTTACCTAAACTTTTGACATGCCAGTTTTTATTCAGATTCTTGACCTTTTGTGTGTATGACATTTGATGTTAGACTATTTTATGCCAAGTATTAACACAAAATATTTTGGAGATATAACTCCACTTTCAAACCAATTTTGGAGATATAGCTTCATACCTTCGACCAAGTTAGACCAAGTTTGAACCATTTATCCTTTGGAGATAGTTTTTTAGAGTTTGTAAAACTCTAAACCTTTTTTTTTTAAGCTTTCATCATTCATATAGATATGTCTAGCTACACATATGATGGAGTCTTATATAATCAAAATTATGATAGAATGGATGCAAAAAATGACTTTTATGGCTTTAGTCAAGACCCAAATGATGATAATATGGTTTGTGAGATAGATTTATATCCACTTCATAATAATAATTTATGAGAACAAAGTCATGAAATAGCTTATGATCCAACTTGAGACCTTGATTGGTATGAAGGGGATTATGAAGAGGACTTTGAAGACCCAACTATAGATAATGTTGTTTGGGATATGGATCTATACCCTCTTTATGATAATCAGTACATAGAACATATTCAAGAACTAGCTTATGATCCAACTCAAGATTGGTATGATATGGTTTATCAGGAGGACTTATATGCTTTGACTTGTGCAAGAAATCAAGTTCCATGACATCCTTTTGTTATTTGATCATCAACTACCCCTAACCCTCCTTTAGATTATATGAGCTACCAAGCTCCATAATATCCAAGGCATACCATTACCATTCTAAGACCTCATCCTTTGGCTTATGTGAGAAATCAGGCTCTACAACACCATACCATTTCTATACTAGGACCTTGTCCTTTAGATTACATGAGCTAACAAGCTCCACAATGCCCTAGACTCATCATTCCAGGACCTTGTCTTTTAGCTTATATGAGCAATTAGGCTCCACCACATCATACCATTTCTATTCTAAGACCACAATGTCATACCACTACCATTATAGGACCTCATCTTTTGGCTCATGTGATAAATCATGTTCCCCAATGCCCTATCATTATCTAACCATAGGTTATTCCTCATCCACTACCAATCCCATCTAAATCTCAACTGATCTAATCATTTGAAGACCAAGCTATGTTCAAAACTAGTATTTTCCAACTCATTAGAAACCAAGGCTAAGAAAACCAACCAATCAGGGATGTTTTTTATTGAACCAACCACTTGTGATAAGTCAATCTATTATGAATTACCTTTCAATCCTATACCTATTGTAAAGGAGTCTCACTTTGATGAGAAAGTCTTTACTGAGTCACTTCTTAATGATTATAACTACCTTTGGGTAAATCATTACCTTAACCATATTCCTATTTTTCAAGAGCCTCTAGTTGACAATCCAGTATCTAAGGAGTTATCTCTTGACCTTTTTCCTATTATAGAAAGGTCTCACTTTGACAAACCAGTCTTTGTGGATCCCATTATGCCATCACAGGCTATTACTTATCTAATACCAAACACTCAATAAGATATCCATGTAAAAAATTACCCATCAAATGAAGAATTAGAGTTAGAGTTAGGTTCTATTATTGAACCAACATCAAATTTAGCATTAGAATTAGAATCAACATTAGTATCAACATTGGATTCAAAGTCTAGTGAGATGGAATCATGTTTAGATACAAAATGTGTTCATGACTATTACAACATTGGTTATGCATGCCTTAAGATCAATTTGAATACATTTGTGATCCTTCTATGGTTTTTAAGGATGAGTAATTTAGTTTCTACACTAGTTATCTTAGTATCTTCTACAAGGATTGTGTATCCTCTCCCCATTCCATTACCATTTCATAGGCCATTACCATCAACCCAAATAGCCATATTATTGACATTCCATTTACCACAAGTATTGATTATGACCAATAGAATCACACTTTTTTGAATTGCATCCATACTAACATAGTAGTTGAAGAAAAGTAAGAAGGCCAAGAACACATTCATGTAGTAGAAGAACACTTTGGTAGTGAAACCTTTTCAAAGGCACTAGGGGTTAAGCCAAGTTCAAACTCAACATCTTCTAGTGAAACTTTTTTGGAAGTGCTAGAAGAAAATCAAAGTCAAAAGTCAAAATTCATTAGTGAAACCTTCTTGGAGGCACTATGGGACAATAAAGACAAATTTAATGGTGAAAACCTCTTTGAGGCACCAATAGCTAAGCACAAAATTTCTTCACTACTTAATAAAGATAATATTTAATATCAAATCAAATAGCTTCTTATCTATAGCCTAATCAGATGGTAGTTACTCTAGAGCCTAAACAATAGAACAATCTATTGGTCTTATTGAGAGAATAGGTATTCAGCCCTACCATAACTAAAGTTATGTTGAATCTAGAATTAACAACATTACATGTGACTGAAAATTCATTTGGTTCTTCCCGCACCTTTTGTGAGAGGATTCTAATTAGGTTTCAATAATCAATCAAATCCATGTTTATAATGACAGTCTATGAAAGTAGTTTGATAGTTGATCTTGAAAGATATCTTTCATTTTCCATCTTGTATCAAGTTTATTTATGTGAGCATAATTATAACCACCTATGGGAAAATTAGTATCATTAACCTATGCCATTGTATCCTATTTATAATTGTTTATGGGCAAACTAGGGGAAACACTTGTTTACCATGCATTGCCACATCACCTTACCATTGTTGTTTTCATTTGACTGGCCATTTATTGGATTTGAGAACTTGTTGGGACCTAGTTGGTTTTTCCTTTCCTTTTGTTTGGATGGAATTACTATGACTTGAGGTCATTTTGGGAATATGTAGGTCATACTCAATTCATGGTGAGGTCACCTCAGTCCCCCTTTCCATATGCTCTAACCATTTTGTAAGTAGGTATCTTGTCATTCTCTAACAAGTTAAGATACCTCAAAAATCCAAAAATATTCAAATATTTAAAAATACCAAAAACATTTGTCCTATCTAAACCTAGTTAGTTATCCTTGATCTGCCTTACTGGGGCATGGTCATTATTAGGATGCTTTCTTTTGCTTTTATTTTTAGGATTTTTCTTTGTTTGTTTATTTCAAGTTATTTATTTGTTTGTGTGTTTGTTTGTCTTCTTGCCTATTTGTCTACTTTTAGAATTATTACCTTAACTCAGTTTATATGTGTTCATTGGGTGATTCATTGTGCACATTATTCTTGATTCCATCCATATTCATATTTTAACATTGTCATCATGGTTTTTATCATTGATGCATTATTTTTGAGTGTTTATTAGATTGAAAGTCAGTCCTTATGCATATTTTGGCCAAGTCTTCATGGTGTTCTATCATAATGCCTAACATCACATGATACAACAAAAATTAGCTTCAAGAAGGTCTAAAATCAATGAAGCTATAGAATTTTCTCTTTGGCACATTGGAAAATCCTCCACCCATCTTGATTGAATCAAATCAGTGACCATTCTAGTTATATCATTACTAATAAGGATGAGAATCTTCTTATTGGCAGGTATAATTGAATCATTTCTAATGATCAATCGTATTCTTTTTTTCATCTCTTTCCTCACTTTGAACATACTCATCTTTAATTTGTATTCCAAGTTATATCCTTGAGTTATGTTTCCTAATTAGACCTAATTAGGGCACCATCATCTTTATCCAATCTAGGTCCTCTTAATGATTATAATCATTTATGGGCAAATCATTATTTTGATTTTTATTCTTGATTATAATCACCTTTGGGAAAATTAGCATCCTTTTTAAATCAATGCATGCAAGAATTTTCTCATTCAGATTAATCTCAACCATAGGTTAATTCCACCTTTATTCTTGTTTCTTTTTGAGGGACCATCCATCAACAAATGTGATGACCACTCCCTAGAAGAAGCATCATCCTAGGCTTCCCAAACACTAGTTGGAGCTTTGTTCTTCAACTATCATCTTCTTTTTGGCATACATGCCTTTTCTCATTATTTGAGAATATATTTCTTTTCCTATAGTTTGTAACATCTTCCCAAATAGGGGCAAACTGTAGACACCTAAAACTAGCCACTGATAACCTCCAACTAGGATTTTAACCAATTTCCACCAAAATGCATAATTTGGCTTAAAAACACTAAAACACACTAAATAAGTTGAAATTTTTATATTCAAGAGCCTATTTTTGTCCAAGGTATCATTAAATGGGGTAATGCAATTTATGGGCTAGCTAACTTTGATTAGATCATTTCAAGTCAAAATGTCAATTTTGCACCTAGGTGTTTTGGATTGTTATTTTATGTCAAATCTCTTACACAAGACATGTGCCTTTGTTATTTGGTGTTGGTAACATTTTAAATAGGATAACGGATCCAATGCATTTAACATTGACTTCCAATTCCAGTCTAATCAAATTTTGGACTAATAACAAGGCATTCTGATTAATTTGTGCACAAAGTGCTTAATCATGCTTAAGAGCTAATTCAACTAAATTAGGAGTCTAATTAAGAATTCCATGGAAACTTATTTAATAATTATTTTTTAAAATGAATATTTAATATCTACTTCATCAGGCGACCTCATTTCTTGGAAAGACATCCATAGGCTATAAATGCCACAAATATCAGGATTCATGCCTCCCATGCCTCATCAAAGCCCTTCCATGCCTATTCAATGCCCCTCTATCCCAAATATTAGTGAGAATATTTGTATAATGAATTTAATATTTGGATTTGTCCTTAGCCACACATCTCAATCTTGAGATAGATGGTTCAAGTTGATTCTATCCATTTTCCAGAATCTATAAACAGAGAGGCCATGATCATCATTTCTAATCTATTTTGGTGCAAAGTTATTATACTCAAATATATTCAAGAATATTGGATAATGAAAATTTATAATGTTTAATTGACTCTAAATCCTCATGTAAATCAGTTTTATTATTCCCAAATATTGAGCCAAGCCAAGCCAAATCCACAAGGTGCCAAGGAGAGATGGAGGTAGCCAAGCTTCCATTGATGCAGACTTCGTGAGTGTAAACCGAGAAATCCACTACTACAAGATAATTTTTATAATTCAAGGGAGGTTAAAGATCCTCATCCTTAGCATATTCTATTATATGAGGAACCTCTACTAATGAAAAAAGTTACTTAAAAATTAATAGATTAAAGATTAAAATATAAAAGAAATGACAAAGTAATATATTCTTAAACAAATATCTAATAAATGAAGTCCACACTATAAATAATGAGAGAGAAAGAAATTGAAAAGAATATTTAATAAGATAACAAAATAAAACTAACTAAAAATAATAAATAAAGAGAGATAACTCTAGAATAAAGTAATGTATTGAGAAAATTATTAATATATAACTGATTTCAATCATGTTCTCAAAATAACAATTAGTTTACACTCAAAATTCAACCAATATGTTTTAAAATATGAAATATTCATCATTATTCAAATGAAATACAATGGTTTATGCCCATATGACTGTCTACCTAAAATCATCAAAATAATTAATACCTTAAAAAACTTAGATAATCAGTTATAAATTAACCAAAAAATCTAGATATACTTGAATTACTTAAGCAAATTAATTCATCATCAGATAAGATGTTATAAGTCTATCTACAAATTATGATTGATCTCAAAGATGTTTACACAAAGAAAATAGATGTGACAAATTTGAAATTAGAGAGCTAGATTCATGTGGTTTTCCACCCCTATAATATCCTTTGATTATTTCTTATAAATCATCTTCATTAGAATTTATTATGTTTTGAAGTTATAATTATAATTTATTTAGTTTATATTATAAAGTTTAATTAACATTTAATTAAATTTAATCACTTTATACTTAAAATATTTATGACATTATTTTTAACTTGACTTTATAAATTTTAACTATATTGATAAATTTCATAGATTTAATAATAAATTTAGAATGCATACCAACAAAATAATATCTAACACATGTGGGGCCTCATAGCATTTTTAATAACACTAACAAATTATTCTGTAGATGTTAGTTTTATACACCCTTGAGTATTAACATGGTGTGTCATCGCATTTATCCTTCATCTCTAACATAATGGCCCCATTCATAATTATTTGAAATAATTAAATTAACCTTACCCATTTACCTTTACCACATGAGTTAATTAAGTTAATTACTAAATTCAAATATTAATTAACCTTATTTTACTACCCTTAACTATAAAATCATAAAAATAAATAAAAAACAAAAACCCTCCCAAAGTCCCAACAAACCCATCCCATGGTTTAAACAACCTAACAACTTAGAATTCGGTTAAACCTATCTTTACCCTGTAAACAACCCTTTTGAATGGCCTAAAGATCACCTCCACCCATTTTGGGCAAATCAACATCAATTATCTATGATCGACACCGATCAGCCTAGAATGGCATCGATCCATAAATATATAGTGAGCTTCCTTGGCTCAAGAGACATGGACATTACTAAATGGGGAACTTCATTGCCTTTCCAATCAAAGGATCTAATAGCTAATAAGCAAGTACTTCAAACAATCCTATACCTTCTACTTCTATTCCTCAAACTATTACCCCATCAAATAAAATTTAGAATGATGCACTTCCTTCCTCTTTTTCTAATTCATTCTAGTTATTTGACATAATTTATCATATTAGGAAGACCAAGATCTAAATGTCTGAAGTTGAGTATGTACAAGCTAATCCTGAACAGTTTGATAGGTTAGCTGAATACATCAAACACAAAACCATCCCTACATGACAAGATTTTTAAAAAGTGACCTAGGATCTCCTAAATAAAAAACCCACCCAAAATAATCTTGTCACTATTCCTCTTGCTACCTCTAAAAAAATAGAACCTTTCTATGTTTCTCTATTGATAAATGGTCATAAGTTGAGCAATTCTATAATAGACTCTAGAGCCTCTAATAATGTTATACCAGCTAAGGTAGCAGATTCTCTCAGTCTTAACTTAACTAAGACTTTTGGGAGATGTTTCTCTATGAAAAATAGTCAAGTACCAATTTTGGGTCAAATTAAAGATGCTCAATTTGCATTTGTACCTTTTTCAGATAAGAGGATTAAGATGACAGTCTTAGTGGCTGATGTTCTAGCTTATTATGGCATTCTACTTAGATGTAATTTTTGCAAAGATGCAAGTGGAGAGTTAAACATGGATCTATCTAAAGTAATAATACCTATTAAAGGTGTCATGCAAAATTTACTTCCTGAGAATGAGTCAAAATATATTGTTACCCAAACATCAAACCTTAAAGCTCAATTTTTGTTTGAATCCTCAAGAATGGGTAATTATTTTCTATCCACTAAATATGTTTTTAATTCATTAGACAAAAGTTCATTAGGTGATAATTTAGATGATCTAGACAAAAAATTAGAAGAATTTTTAAATAAAAGTTCAGGAAAGAAGGAATTTTACCTCACTAATGAAGAGGAATCTTTAAGAAGATCAATTTAGAATGAGGTTTAGATTTTAGAATTTGATGGTAGCTACTCTACCAGTTCTAGAGCTGGAATTATTTTGATATCTCCACAAAGAGATCTTTTACCTTGCTCATATAAGTTGGAATTCAATAATACCAACAACACCGCTGAATATGAATCATTGTTACTTAGATTGAAAGCTACTCATGCTAGAGGTGTTAAGATTCTTCATGCCTGAGAAGATGCTAAATTGGTGATTTGTTAAGTAAGAAATCTGTATCAAAACAAAAATGAAAGATTGTGACATTATCATAATCTTGTATGAGATTACATTGAAATTTTTGATGCTTTCAATATTTCTATGGTGCCAAGAGAGTTTAATAATCATGAAATTTTTTTGGCTATCTTTGCAACCCTCATGGTTCCTCATAAAGATTTAAAAGGAAACAAATACACTATTGAGATGGTATTTCAACCAAGTGTACCTAATAATGCTGACCATTGGTAGGTGTTTAATGGTGATAATCAAATTATTGTTTTTCTTGAAAAGATGGATAGCTTGAGGAGCTCTATTTTGAAGGTAGTGAATCTCTACCACAAGAATCAGTTCTTGAAATAGATTCACAAATTGGTGAAGATTTTATTCAACTAAAAGGGAATAAAATTATAAAAAGTTTGGTTTCTCTTAAAAAGCTATTTGATAGACATGACAGATATATCAAGCAGTAACAAAAAATGGATTCAAGTTCCGCTATGGAGTTTGATCAAGTGAATTTCAGTTCTGAAAAAGATCCCAAAATAGTCAACATTGGGAAATGTTGCACTACTCATAAAAATTTCAAATTCATTAATATTCTTCAACATTACATTGATGTTTTGTCATATTTTTATGATGATTTGAAATCTTTTAGTTCTATAGAAATTCACCATGAAATTCCTCTTAAATTTGGGTCATTACCTTAGAAGCATAAACAAAGGCAATACAATCTCAAAATATTAGGTACTATCCTTTTTGAGATTTAGAAGATGTTGAATGAAAGAATAATTTTTCCAATTCATCATTCTACCTAAATCGTGAACATAGTTCTTGTAAGGAAAAATAATAGAAAAATTTGAATCTATGTTAATTTCAAGAATCTCAATCAATCTTATCTAAAGGATAACTACCCCCTACCTATCATGGATCAAGTATTACAAAAAATAACTAGCTCAAAAATATTATCAATATTAGATGATTTTTTTAGGTATAATCAAGTGGAAGTTAATGAATCAGATCAATATAAAACCGCTTTCACTACACCTTAGGGCACATTTGCATATCATAGAATGTATTTTAGTCTAATCAATGTTGGTGCCACATTTCATAGAGCAATGGACATTGCTTTCAGAGATGAAATAGGGAATTTTATTATGGTGTATATTGATAACTTGACTATTTTCTCCAAACATCATTCTGATCATGTGCATCATTTACAATAAGCGCTGAAACACTGTCAGCAAAATGATATTTCTCTCAATCCTAAGAAGTCTGTTTTTGGGGTTAAATAAAGTAGACTTCTCGGTCACATTGTATCTAGAGAAGGCAAAAAAATAAACTCAAAAAGAGTCAAATCTATTAAAAATATTACTCTACCTACTAGTAAGACTGCAGTTCATTTCTTCTTTGGAAAGGTGAACTTGTTGCGAAGATTCATTCCTAAATTTGCAGAGAAAACTCATCACATTGTTGACATGATGAAGGGTAAGGATACTTTCCATTAGACTATGAAAGGAAAAGCATAATTTGAAGATATCAAGAAGGCTATTGCTCATGCTCTAATCCTATTTTTCTTGGATTATACCAAAGATTTCTTGTATATAGCTATGCTTCTGAACATATTCTTTCAGCTATTTTGGTTCAACAGAATAAAGGTGTTGAATCTCCCATATTATTTATGAGTTGTCCTCTCAAATATCATTAATTAAAATATTCAAACATGGAGAAGCATGCTTATACTGTGTTTAAGGTGGTAAAATATTTTTTATTTTATATCCTGAATTCGCATACTATTATTCTAGTGCTTGATACAATAGTAAAGTCTATTTTAACTCAATAGAAGTTTAGTACTAAAAGGAGAAAATAAATTTATAAAATTCAAGAGTTTTATCTTTATATTAAACCTACTAAGCTTATGTGGGGAAGAGGTATTTGTCAATTGATTGCTGATAATGTACCAAAAGAAATAGAACATGAAGAAGTAGAAGTGGAGGACATGCCAATAGTTCTTTTTTTCACTACTACTGATGAGTGGTATTACAATATCACTCATTTTCTTACCTATGGTGAGTGTCTTACCCATTTTTCTTATAAATAAAAAATAAATGTTAAATTTAAAGTTGCTAACTACATCTTATGGGACAATGGTTTGTACAAAAGAAGCCTTGATGGAGGATTTCTTCATTGCATAGATAAAGCACAATAAAATAAAATTTTAGAGTCTTTCCATAATTTGGCTTGTGAAGGATATTTTTATACACCTGTGATAGCTCACAAGATCCTATGAGCTAGATACTATTGGCCTAAACTATTTGAAGATGCACACAATTGAGTATGTAGGTGTGAATTATGTCAACAGTTCATTGAGAAACCCAAGTTGGCCGCATTACCTCTCAAGCCGGTGGTGATTGAAGAACCTTTTCAAAAATGGGGTATCAACTTTATTAGCACCATGAACCCATCCTCAAGTGATATACATGACTATGTTCTCACCATAATAGACTATTTTACCAAGTGGGTGGAAGCTATTCTAGTTAAGCATGCTACTTTGGAAGTGGTATGTAATTTACTTAAGAAAAATATTATTTCCTAATTTGGAGTTGAAAATAAGATTATAATAGACAATGATAATTGTTTCTCTTCTTATGATATTACTGACTTTTGCTAAAATCACATGATTATTCTTTCACACTCCTTAGACTATTATTTTCAAAGAAATGGTTAGGTAGAATCAACCAACAAGAATCTAGTTATTATTATTAGGAAGTTGGTAGATGATAATCAGAGAACTTGGCATAAAACACTATTTGATTTTTAATGGGAAAATAGGATTATTCTTAAAAGGGAAATAGGTATGTCACCATTTCAAATTTTGTATGGTCTAAATGTAGAGATACCAATTACCCTATAACTACTAGCACTGAAGTTGACAAAGGCAGTGGAAGACCAAACTTTTGAAAATTTTATTGATAAGAGGATCATGTACCTAACTAAACTAGAAGATCAATGAACTATGGTAGTGGATCATATTTTTGAACATCAAAATTAAGTAAAGAAACTGTTTGACAAGAAAGAAAGGATTTATGAGTTTCAAATTAGAGATCAAGTCTTGTTGTGGGACAAGAGGAGAGAACCAAAAGGAATGCATGGAAAATTTGATTCCTTGTGGAGAGGTCCATTCTCCATTAATATATTCTATGGTAAAAATAATTTATTTCTAGAATATCAAGATGGAACACCATTCTCACTACCTCATAGTGGGTAACATCTAAAGCACTTCAATCTTTGAAGTATCAGATAAGTTCATTTGTATAGTTTTATGTTTTTATTTATTTATTTTGTGTCTTTTTATTTTTGGTAGCTTGAATTCATTCCCAATGGCATGGATGAAGGCACTTAGATACTAGATTCTACTCCATTCAATCATTTTAAATATCAATCAATGGAAGTTCCCCAACTGGAGCCAACTGTTGTTCCCAAAATCAGCTATGCTTGTTTTGTGGACAACCCCTATGAAACTAGTCCATTTCATAATCTTCACTCTAAGTTCATTCGAGCTAAGATTCTCTTGATCTTGAGCATAGTTTCTTGACATCTTAGAAAATTTTACAACACTCCCTCATCACGATTTATCAAAAAATGTGAAACCCATTATAGTCTTGATCTGGTCAAAATGTCAGATTTTGATAGTTTTCAAGGTGTTAGATAAATTTCATTCTTTCCATATACTAGTGGCATTTTTTACTGCTCTTGTATTTTTAATTATTTACCTACATGAGCAGTGATTTTCAACACTTTTACAATTTTTTTTCTTCAAGTGCATAAGCGGTGAAAATCACCGCTCTTGCATACTTTTTGGTTCTTCCATGTACTAGTGCTGATTTTTGTTGCTCTTGTAGTTTTCTTTTTTTTATGCACTAGCAGTGATTTTTTCCACCATTGCATTTTTATTTTCCCCTCTTTGTGTAAGGGCAATTAGTTTCACCACCAATGCATGACCTTGCCTGTCTCATGCAAGGGCGGCAATTTTCACTATCCATGTAGTAATTTTGGAATTTTTTTCAATCTTCATGTGGCATTTATGGTTGCATGCACAGAGTGGTTAGAACTTGGTTTGGGTTATTTAAATTCTATTTGATTATAATTTTTATTATTTTATGTTCCTTGAGACTCCTCCTTGTAATCATTCAACTATGTAAATGAGTAAGATTATAAATTCACCAACTTCAAGCTTAGGATTTTGAAATTGCTGGGTAAGTTTTGCTTTTTAGTGTTTTTAACTTCTAGATTATTTTTTTAGTATTATTTTCCTTTGATATTTTATTTTATTTTTATTTTGGTTTTTGTTTTTTCTCCTTCATTTTGTTGCCTTACCCTAGTAAGCCTAGCTATCGGCTTGATCCATCAACCCTCTTTCCATGCCGTAGGTTGTCTTGCATACCGAGTCAATGTTTTGACCCAACCTAGGTTTTACCTATGTCAAATCTAGTTAAAAACCACTTAGATAAAACTAATGTAATGATAGTTAAAATTTACTGATGATGCATGCCCCTATGCAATCGAGCCAAAATTTGCTACCTTTACACGTTCTAATCTCTTCCAAGTGTAGAAGCAATAAAAATGCCACTATGCCATCTAAAAGAAACCATGTTTTATGTATAGGTGGCATTTTTTACCACCCCTACATGTTAAACATGCCTAATTGAAATTTTTTACCGCCCATGCAGATAACATGCTTTGGCGGCAATTTTTGTCACTATTGCATAAATATAATTTTATCCTTCTGTGAGGGAGGCAATTTTTGCCACTGAAATAAAAGGTAAATCCCCCCACCTACAAAGGTAGAATTTTTTCCACCAATTCAAATACAAACATTCCCTACATGCAAGGGTTGTGATTTTTGCCACCCATGTAAACATTTCCTCAAATTTTCTAACTCTGTAAAATTTTAAGTTTCACTTTTTCGAACTTGCTTTCTTCTAGAGTTTCAACCTGCTTGCACTTTAGCCCTTTCAGGTGCATCCCCATAGTTGTGATCATCAACATGCAATTTTCCTAGATTCCCAGTATTTCCTCTAATTACATGATCATGACTTTTGTTATAATTTATTTTTTGGATCCTTCTTCATCGACATCCTTTTGGTAAAAGCCCTTCTAGATGACTGAGCTTTCTCCAAAGAAGTTGAAGGTAATGAAGTAAAAATATCAAGATGTTTTTCCAATCACCTTGGTTACTTCTAATGTCAATGTCATTAGAGATACATATATCGATCATGTGGATATGGATGAATTCATGGAAATAACTAAATCAAGCAATCCCAGCCATGAAATGAAGAATATAATTGATAACAATATTCATTTGGTATCTTCTTTCCCTATAGTGGCTCACAACACAGAATTCATTCTCCAGTGTGCTCTATTCTATAATAAGGATACCAAGGTTGTGTTAGATGCTAATGGGAATGTGGTAATTAGACTAAATCCTGAGTTCATTGATAAAGTGTTCATGTGCCCTCTTGCTACCAAAGTAATAAAGCTTGATTTTGTCGAAGCATAAAGATAATATGACAAAGATTGTTAAAAAGTGAAGAAGGTAATCAACAATAAATGGCTCAAGAATCCAAGGAAAAATTTGTCAAGATGGCCATAGATTTTTCTAAGAAGTGACTTTATAGAAGAATTTGGTGATCTAATCACTCTTCTCATTAAGGTAAGAGGTTTACCTTCTTCCTCACAGTTTCATGAATGGATGTATCCCTTCATCAAGATAATTCTCCAAGGCAAACAAGTCATCTTTTGGGGTGAATAAGTCAAAAAAAAATTTCACAAGTAATTGATGAAGGTATCTACTACCTTAAAATTCTACATGACTTCTTACCTGGTCTATATTGTAGCTTCAATGAGAATCTTTCCAAGTTTGACATCAAAAGGAGATAGGAGAGTAACCCCAGTATATCAATACTACTCTCAGTTAATATTGAAGGGTTCTATTCATCATTTCACGAGAGTGGATGATGATTTATTTGCAGTATTTTTATATCTTTTCGATCCTCAATTAGAATAAATAAGATTTTCAAATGAGGCCTCGACAGTAATAAATGATTTTGGATGCATGTTCTTATAATTTCTTTCTTTCTCATACCTAAGGGTTAGATTTTTCCAAGGTCATCCTTATATGATTCCAAGATTCCCTTAAATTAATTTGTCTTAATGGAATTATGCAAACAAATAATCATCATTCATACTAAATAGATAGAACTCAAGAAGCCTGGTTTCAGGTTCCCAATTGAATTGGCAGGGTTTCAATGTTAACCACTGGAAAGGCTAGAGCCATGGAAATTGAAATACAACTCGTGACCTTGAAGTAATTTAAAATAAGACCAAATTTTGATTACAAGGGTGTGAAGGATATAATTAGGATGAAAACCTAATTTGATGAACCTATGATTGAAGATGTTTGGGTAGATTTGAGAATAGTGGAAGATATCAAGAAAATGGACTACAGTAGGTTATCCCTTGAGCAGATTGAATATCTCAGACTTGTTGATATCCTTGAGAATTTAGTGGATGATGGAGATTTGATTAATGATAAATACAATACTGAATATATTGTCAATGCCCCTCTTCCTCCAATCCAATGTTCATAGAAAGAGTTGACTTCCTTGAGGAAAATATTTGAACCTATATTGGCAAACACTAATAATTGGTTAGAAAATAAAGGAATTACTTTGAAAGAAATCATCACAGCTTCATAAGTTGAATTTTAGGAAGAAAAATAGAAAATAGAATGAGGAACAGAAGTAATGTCCCTTCTTCTTCCAAACCACATAAACCTAAGATCATATTGTAGACACCAAAATCGTGTCGACTCCCCTGGTCATTCCCCGTCTTATTCTTCTTCGCCTATTTAACCCTTGCCGATCACTTGTTCCACCAACCTTGACCCTGGCAGCATGTAAAAATGAGCACAGAGCTAAATCTAGACTCTATCCCCATTGTGCATCTGCCGACGACGGTCTTTACCCAGCCGATGTCACCGACGTCGGTCACTTATCGGCCGATGTCGGCAATCCTGCCGACGTCGGTCACCTTGCCGTTATCCGTTATCAGTTATCATTCGGTTCCCGATCGGTTTCCCGAAATGGTTGTCAAACCGTCTCTCGAACCGTCCCTTGCCTTCATCAGCCTCCGCCAACCATTCGAAAGGCTATTCAACCATTTTTCTAATCAATCAAACCGATCAATCATTCAATCGACCTGCGAACTCTGACATTCACAGACTCTGGCAATCAATACTCTCACGATCAACCAACTCCGGCATCAACCAATCTGCATTCGTTTCAATCCAGCACTACATAGACAACTTCAACTATGGCTTTCATCACGTCTTCTGGCAGGTAAGTATTTACTCTGTTTGTTTTATTTCTTCTTGGTTATTATTTGTTCATTATTTTTGTCATCCCGAATCTTCAAACCACAGACCCAAGTTCTGAATCTCTCCTTTACGTCCCTGCCACTATCCGAATCCATAACTCTGTCCAGACTCGACTAAAACCCTGAGACTCTGTTCAAACCCGACCTTACCTCGCCCAAACCCTGTCCTGACCTTATCTTGATTTTATCAGACCCTGTCCTGACTCTGTCTAAACCTTGTCCCGAACCTGTCAAGACCCTGTCCCGACTCTCCCAGGCTTCTGTAACTCGTCCAGAACCTACCCCTACCAACGCCGATCACTACCCCGACCGACGACGGCACCTAGACCGACGCCGGCACCACAGAGACCGACGCCGGCGACTGTGCAGAACAGTGCTGCATATCAGGTATGCACTTTATTTTTTGTCATTTAATTCTGTCATTTTATCTTTCATTATTATCTACTTTCATCCAATATTCTGCTTTTTTATCAGTGGGTTGATATCCTTCTAGGAATTCTTCATACTTTCGGGATCGGGCGTTCACCTGACAGCCCACCATATCTTTGACTAACGTTTTTTTGTGTTTTATCCTTTTCTTCGCAGGTGTCATTCCTCCACAGCCAAAGAGGAGAATCTTCCAACGTCTGATTTCAGTGCGCACAACTTTATCAGGTACTTCTAGCCTTGACCATTTCTTTTAGTTTCTTATTTCTTCTTTGAATGTAGAAAGCAATTTTGCATAGAAACATTCTGGCACGCCCGGTGGGACCCTAGGTCCTCCTTGGGTTCTTTCTTTCTTTCGTTCATTTAGGTGCATTAGGTTTCTTCCTTTTCGCCTCCTTTCGTCTCTTCTTAAACGACATCATAAGCAGGACTAAAATGAACATTTCTTTCTTTCTTGCACTTCTAGACTAGCTAAAACTCATATTCTTCGACTCTTTCTCCATTCGTCTTCATATGAACAAAACATTTCGACTTGGGCATTAAAACACTTTGCATTCATTTCTGTTTGCCTGCATCTCTTAGACCACACATAATAATTAAACCGCATATTGAATTAATCTAGATCACTTGATGTTACACGACCAAACCACCTGCACAAAATAAACATTTTAACTTACCTGAGACAAGGCCCGACTGGGATTTCATCCCCCAGCGGATACCTTACCCGTCCCGGTGACCCTACTTGGATTTCATCACCAAGGGGGAAGCCCACTCCGTTCTCTGGCGGAGGATAAACTCTAGTGGAAGTATATTTTGGCTAAGCGAAACCAGCTAACCACTGGAATCGTGAAGTGAGGGGAGCTTGCTCCTTAGCACCAGGCCTGTACGGAAGCTAACACAGATTTCTTGAGCACCATAACAAAACCCAAAACCATCCATAGACTGCTTCTTCTAGGACCCAACTCACAAAGCCAATCTTCTTATACACACATTCTAAGGCATAAGCCACTATAATCCTAATAATTTACTTCTAGGGTTTTAGGATCTGCTTGTGTCTTCATCTTTTTGGTTCTTATCTGCTTGTTTGAGCTTGTGAGGACGTTCTTCCTTGCCTTGAATGGTTCTGACTCGTAGCCAAGCCAAGGCTCTAGTCGATCATGCGAGGCATCATCCTCTTCCATCTACCCCGCCTACAACTAGCCCTATAATGGAGTTCAACTCGGAAACTGAAAGAACTCCTACCAGACCATCTCCGACCCAAATGCCTATTATCCCAGAAGGGGACCAAGATTTCGCACGATTCTTGGACCTCAATACCAAAGCCTTGCAACACTATCTCGCGAATAGCCGAACGCGAGACCCCTTGGGCAATCCAATTTATGGAATGCCGACTTCTCTCCTCGAGACTGCGGTCGTATCAACAACGTCTATAGTCCAACCCTTAGACACCCAGGCTGTTGCCTCAACCAATGACCAACCTTTTACCAACCATCCAAGTGTGGCCTCTCCTTCCATCATTGGGCCCACTTTCACCGGGGTTTCGGCCCCCAATCAATCTCAGTCCACTCAACCACTTTCTACCCCCTTTCAAAACCTGGTCGTCTCTATTCCGCCCACCCTTACTCCTATCAACACTAGGGTGGCTACCCATCCATTGACCCATGTTACCTCTAGCCAACCTCCCATGATAACATCAAACCTAGCCATGCCTTCCATCCAACCATCCTTAGTCACTTCTTCTGTCCCTACGACTAGTCATCCGTACGTTGCACCCTTATTGGTACAACCGACTATGTCGTATACCTCTTCCAGCCTCTTTCAAGTGCCTTACAATCTAGGAGGCGCTCCACCTGCAAATCCGTCAGTAGATATTATCAAGATGCTGATGGATAAAATGTCCAACCTAGAGACCTCCGTTACTGGCTCATGCCTATCCATCCTTCTGTCCCCATCAGACGATATCCCAGCCAGTGGGAACTTCCTAAGTTTTCTCGTTTCCAGAGCAAGGAAGACCCACAACAACATTTACGGGCATTCAGACACGCCTGTTACCTTATCACCCATGACGATGCGTTACTCTTATGCACGTTTCCCATGTCTCTCTTGGGTGCTGCACTTGACTGGTATAGCTCTCTTCCCAGCCATTCCATCCTCACATTCACTCAGCCGGCCCAGCTCTTCCTCGATCATTTCTCCATCAATATCACCAAGAAGGTCTCTATCACAGACCTCTATTCTATTCGCCAGTTCGAGGATGAATCTATTGCTGATTTCGTCACTCGGTGGAGGGGCCTTATCAATTAACTTTCATTTTCCTTACCTCAGCCTGAGCTTATTGAACTTTTCTCTCAAGCTTGCGCTAAACATATTTCTTCTACCTTGAGGGTTCAAACCTTCCACACTTTTGACGAAGCCTTCACGATGGCTCGTAAACTTGAGTTACGTGCTGTCGAGGAGAATAAAGTCAAGTTACGGAGTAAGAATCCCAACTCTAAAACCAATGACCCCTCTTCTAAGCCCTCCTTGTCCAATCCTAAATCTAAAGCTTCAGCAAATGCTATGGTCGTTAGATCTTCCTCCTCTTCGCCTTCAACTAATCAACCTGAACCATCCACATCTATGAGCGCCACTCGTCAATTTCAGCAGAGATACATACAGCGACAGTTTACTCCACTTGGAGAATCATACGCGTCTGTGCTGGAAAAACTCATCAAACAAGGGGCCATCAATCTCCCTCAGATCTGACCTCCACCACAATTTGATCCCTCACGCGCCATCCCTGCGTGGTATAGGGAAAATGACTTCTGCCACTACCACCGTGTTAAAGGTCATGACACGGGCAACTGTAAGACCCTTAAAAACATAGTCCAAGACATGTTGGAAAAGGGTGACCTCATCCTCGACAATCCTAATGCCCCTCCTAATCAGGGTATCGATATCTTCAAACAACCGTTCCCTAATCATCCACCAACCCAAAACAACGTCCAGACCTTGACTGACAATACCCACAAACATAATATTCGAACAGTCAATACGGTCTCGCCCCTCATTTCTAACCAACCCCAAGAGGTGAGTTCATCCATCAGTCCATCACATGTGGACGAACCTCTTTCTTTGGCTAGTTCTCCCTCAACTTCTCTCATTTTGGAGGATGCCCCGACCTTACCAGTACCGCCAGTTTCACCATCTTCCTTCTTGTGGCCCATGGAGGACCCAACCTTTCCTACTCCTCGACCACAAGTGGAGGGCACTATCATCCCTGCCCTTTACCCGCTTGAGGAGCTTCATTCTCCAGTTTCTTCTCCACCCAAGGAAGAACCCATCTCTCCTTCGTCTCCAACCAAACATGAACCTGTCACGACTTCACCATGCTTTGGGCCCGAGACTACTACACCCGTCTCACCTTCAGTCCCACAACCTTCGGCATCTTCTCAAGAGCCCAAACTTCATCCCGCATCTTCTCAGCCATTTTCCCGACTAGTGGAGAGACTCGAACTTCTCCCTTCTAGGAAAGTGGAACATCAGGGATTGTGGGATCGTTTCACAGCTCTTCAACAAGCCCGGGCCCTCTCATCTCATGCTGCTAATCCTCCCATGGCAGAACCTCCTAAGACTATCAACAAAAATCAGATCTCCACTTCCAAACTGTCTACATCTTCATCAACTTCATCAAAACCAAAACCCTCATCTACTCTGCCTAAACCTATCAAAACACTTGGCGTTCACCCTGTCTCCAACCTCACTCATCCACAAGTTAAGGTGGACTTAACCCAAACTTCAAACAATAGTAGTCTTCAACCTAAATCACAAAAGACTGCCAAACCACAGAGGTGAACGCCTCCTCTTCCATCATCATTGCCTTCCATTTTAGGCCCGCATCCTTCAACCCTAACCAGAGTCCTTCCCGCTTCAACCTCTAATCAAAACTGGTTGCCTCCTTTGCTTCCTTTACCTACCGCTAGCCTACCCTCTTCCAAAAGGGTGATACCTCTCATGAAGAGTGTACCGTCTCCGCCTATCATCACACCATCAACCTAGAAGGTGGTACGAAAACCCCCTCCAATTTCACCCAAGCAAAAGTCACTGACATCGCATACATCGATGAGCACGGACCCTTTAGTGGGCTCATACTCTTTGATCTTGCAACGACTTTTGCAAACTTCTAGCATAACTCTTCCACCCATCAAGCCCTTTCAACCTCTCGGGTCTAAACCCTCCTGGTTCGACGACACGAAGATTTGTTTATATCATCGTACACCAGGACATGACACCGAGACTTGTTGTGCCCTCAAGGCTGTCATTCGCCGTTATCTGGAGAAAGACACTCTTCTCTTTGAGGACACTTTTGACCGCCCCCCGACTCCTTCTCATAACCCTTCAACCTCTTCAAACCCATCCACATCTCATCAACCGGTTACAACCCCTTCATCATCTTCACCTCCCATCTTTGAAATCAATGCCATTCACATCGCCACTAGGTCACAAAAGGACAAGGTGAAAGAAAAAGCCGCCATTCCTTGGACCTACCCTTTTGTCAATCCACCTCAACCGCCTAAGCCTAAGATTTCTATCCTTGACGCGCCTCAACCCTCCTCTTCTTCTTCCTCTTCCAGACCAATCCACGACTCCATGTTGAAACAGCTTCACCAGACGCCTGTGAAGATGTCCCTCTACGATCTCATCCAAACCTCGCCCCAACATCGTCAGGCCCTCATCCAAGCCCTGCAGGCAGCGGAGGTCCAACCCGAGGATCCCTAGCCACTTGTTGCCCTTGTCCAATCCTTAGCCCCTGTTGCCTCCATAACATTCAGCGATTCTGAGATTCCCACATCCAACACGGAAGATCAGGATGCCGCCCTCTTCATCACTGCCTATATCGATCAGACACGCATTAAACGCGTTATGATCGATGGGGGCGCTAGCATCAACATCATCTCCACCCATGCCTTTGATCAGTTGGCTCTTCCCAAGAATTGCGTCTCCAAAATTGACGCGATCTTGCGTTCTTTCAATGACACTACTGCCACGACCATTGGCACAGTCATCCTTCATATTCGCATTGGTCCACGCACAGTCCCGGAGCTCTTCTACATCATCGAAGGAGAGTTCCAATACAACATCTTGCTGGGCTGACCCTGGATCCGTGCCATGGCCTGTGTCCCCTCCACCCTGCACCGTTGTGTGAAGTTTGAGCATGACAGACAAGTCCACACCATTCCCGCTGACCCTTCGCCCTTCAAAACATGCAACACCACCTACCGTCCAAACTATGTCCTCATTCCTCTCAAGCCATCAACCTCGGCACCGCCTCCATCCACAGAATCTTCGACCAGTTCGCAACAGGCGGTCGCCCTTACACCTCCCCTTCAAGCGACAACCACAGACCCCATGGAAGACGTCTTCCAAAGACTTTCATTGGGAGAGTATCGCTTGCTGGCTTTAGACATGTTCCAAACTCCACAAGAGTATGGACGCCTTCATCACAGCCCCAGCTACGACCATCGGATCGGGATGATCATACCTTATGGTCCCCCTCACCTCCGCACCAACCTCGTCTATGGGGGGCTTAATCTAGCTCCTACTGATGGTAATCCTCTTTCTTCACCTCAACCTTTCACATCAAATTTCTCGTTTCTTGGCAACCCCGCCTTTGCACACACTTACCTTTACAGGTGTGCATGGAAGGGTTTTGGTTTCGGACGCTATGAGCAAGGCTCCCATCAGCCTATCCAACCGCTCAATGATGATGATGCCAAGAAACGGTATGGTCTGGGATATCACGACCCCACTCAAGACCCTGTAGACCTTTGTCCTGAACCAATCCTTGACCAATCTCCTCCACACTCACCTATTTCACCACCTTCACCTACGGAGTCAGTGGTTTCCATTCCTCCTAGTTTTTTTTTTCCATAAACACCATCCGCCTGGACCCCTTGACTTATCAGCTCAATGGGGTATCCAAGTCTCTCCCTCTCATTCTTCCCAGCATGATCGAAGATGAGTCGGGAACTATTCACACTGTTCACTGCGTTGATGATGATGCCATTCTTTCTTACATGGGTGCTGATGATTCTTTCATCTAGCGCTCCCTCCCTTCTGAGACCTAGGTTATGTTAAATGAATCAACCATTGACATCAACCTTCCTTCTTCTAATGTTCCTCATGTCTTAAAGATCGGCCAATCTTTAGACGCTCAAGAGCAGCTTGACTATACCCAGTTCCTCCCGACCATAGCAAGGCCTTTGCCTGGACTTACAGTGATATGCCTGGCATCGACCCCACCATCGTTACCCATAACATTGTCACCAAACCAGAGGCTAAGCCTGTCAGGCAAAAGCTTCGAAAGATGCATCCTCGTGTTGCCCTCCTTGTCAAGGAGGAGCTTCAGTGCCTTCTTTCTGTCTCCTTCATCCAGCCCATCGATTATCCACAGTGGGTCTCTAACATCGTCCCAGTCACCAAGGCAACTGGGGGGATTCGGATCTGCACAGACTATCATGACCTTAATCTAGCCTGTCCTAAAGATGACTTTCCTCTTCCTAACATCGACCAGCTCGTTGATCTTACGGCCGGCCATGAGATGCTATCTCTTATGGACAGGTTTTCAGGATACAATCAAATCCTGATCGCTCCGAAAGATCAGCACAAGACCACTTTCATTACCCCATGGGGGAATTTTTGCTATCGAGTCATGCCTTTCAGCTTGAAGAATGCAGGCACCACTTATCAGCGTGCCATGACCTACATTTTCCATGATCTCCTCCACAAAATCATGGAGGACTATGTGGATGACCTGCTCGGCAAGTCCAAACTTCACCGTGACCATCTAACCTTTCTCAAAATCATCTTTTCTCGTCTTCTTCAGTATAATGTCCGTCTTAACCCCAAGAAATGTGTCTTTGGGGTCCTCTCTGGCAAGCTTCTCAGCTTCATCATTTCCTTCCGTGGCATCGAGATAGATCCCACCAAGATTCGTGCTATCCTCGAAATGCCTCCCCCGACCAATCTCAAGCAGCTTCACAGTTTGCAAGGCAAGCTTTAGTCCATTCGTCGCTTCATCTCGCAGCTTTCTGACCGCTGCCAACCTTTTCATCATCTCCTTAAGAAGGACGTCATTTTTACATGGGATAAGGACTGTCAAGAGGCTTTTGAGGCTTTAAAATGCTATCTGGTCTCTCCACCAATTCTCATTCCACATAAAGATGACCAACCCTTCTACCTTTATATCTCAGCCACTCACCATTCGTTAGGTGCCATGATCGCGCACCGAGATGAGCATCACCGTGAGCAAGCCATTTATTATATCAGTCGAACACTAGTCGACTATGAAACTTGGTATACCCATATCGAGAAACTCTGTTTGGTGTTAGTCTTTGCTGCTACTAAGCTTTGCCACTATCTTCTTAGTCACAAAACCTTTGTCATCACCCACACCGACCCTCTCAAGTATATGCACTCCAAGCCATATCAGAATCAACGTATGGCTTGGTGGCTCATGCTGCTTGCTGAGTTCGATCTCAAATTCATCCAGCAGAAATCTATCAAGGGGCAAACCATCGTTGATCAACTAGCAGATGCCCCTCTTCCTGACAATCAACCTTCGCAGTGTGAGTTCCCTGACGAGTCTATCGCTGCACTTTCCTCCGACGACACCACCTATCAGATGACTATGTTCTTTGATGGATCCAAATGTCAACTAGGTGGGGGTGCTGGGGTCATTCTCATCCCACTCGAAGGGGAGCCCATGCCTCTGTCTTTTAAACTCGACTTTGATTGTACCAATAATATGGCCGAATATGAGGCCTTAATTTTGGGACTTCAGACCGCCCTCTCTCTCAGCATCAAGTCCATCAACATCTTTAGTGACTCGCAGCTCGTTGTCAATCAGGTCAACGGTTCATACCTCTGTAAAAATGAAATTTTGCAAAGGTACAAAAACCGTGTTGACATTCTCCTTGCATCTTTCGACCATTTCCTCCTGCAGACTGTTCCTCGATCCACGAATAAGTTTGCTGACACCATGGCTTCTCTCGCTTCACATATCCCATCTTCCTCATCTGCATCCAAACTCTTTGTCAGTGTGTCGTGTGCCGTTGCCTTCATATATCTCTCCTCACATTCATCATGTCAACACTATAGACCCTAGCCCACAAGATGCTTGGTATAAGCAACTTGTGGACTTCTTATCTCTCTCTGTCATTCCTCCCAACCTCTCTAGTAATGCACGACGAGCTTTTATCAAGCGTACTGCTCGCTATACCATGCTAGGGGGTCTTCTCTATAAGTGAGGCTTCGACGGCCTCCTTCTTCGTTGTCTCACCTCCACTGAAGCATCTCAAGCCATTCAACAAGTCCACGACGGGATTTGTGGCGGACATTTCAGTGGGAATTCGATTTCCAAGCGCATCCTTCGTCTGGGCTATTATTGGCCTACCCTTCATCAAGACTATAGCGATTATGTTCAGCGTTGCATCAAGTGTCAGCAGCACTCTAACTTGCTTCATCTCCCCAGTCACGCCTTACAAATTGCTCAAGATTTCTGGCCTTTTTCTCAGTGGGGTTTAGATCTCATCAGTGAGATTAACCCTCATTCGTCTCTTCGTCATCAATCCATCATCACAGCCACTGAATATTTCACCAAGTGGGTGGAAGCCATTCCTCTCGTCTCCACAAAAGCCGACAAGATCGTCGACTTCATCAACACCCACATCATCTGTCGTTTTGGTGTCCCTCATAAAATTATCACTGATAACGGCAAGTCCTTCAAAAACAAAACTGTCCAACAGCTATGCGACTCCTTCGGCATCAAACTCAGTTTCTCTTCGCCTTACTACCCACAAGTAAATGGGCAGGCCGAGGCTTCCAACAAAATTCTCACCAAAATTCTCATGAAAGTGGTCAGTGACACAGGCAGAGATTGGCACATTCACATTCCCTTCGCTTTGTGGGCTTATCGCACTAGCATCCGAACCCCCACGGGTGCTACCCCTTTTTCTCTCGTGTACGAAACAGAGGCTGTTTTACCTCTTGAAGTACAGATCCCGTCTCTCCGCATTTCTCTACATGATATCCTTTCCAACGATGACTTTCGTCAAGATCGCTTAGCTCAACTTGAGTTACTTGACGAATGCCATCTTGCTGCCCTTAATCATCTCCATGTCTATCAACATCGCATCAAGCGCACCTATGACAAAAATCTGCGAGAATGAGATTTCAACATCAGAGACCTCGTCCTCAAAGAGAATCAACACGTGACCAATATGGAGCGAAGTAAACAAGGCAAGTTTGCTCCTAATTGGCTCGGACCTTTTATTATCATGCACAAGTATGGATTAGGGACTTACCGTCTGTCTTCTCTTGATGGACGACCAGAACCTAAGCCTCTTAATGCGTTGCATCTGCGACCGTTCTACTGCTAGTCGAGTATTCGTCCACTTGACACTTAACTTGAGCTCATCCCTTGAGCAATCCCCATCCTCTTAAAATCCTACTTCCTTTCAACCCTATTCCTCTTAACAATTCCTATAACCCTTTTATGATGTATGGATGCTTTGTCCTAATAAAAGGGAGTCCTTGACCTTCTATAATCTTGTCCATGACTCACATTTCTATAAAAACAAATCAAGATGTCACAATATCCATGGTCACTATATCAATATCAAAATCAAAAAAATAGACTGCTCCCTCGAAGGACAGTTGTACTATCATTGCTGTAATTAATAGACTGCTCCCTCGAAGGACAGCTATTCAAAAGCCTTTATATTAAACAAAAATCTAGACCACTCCCTCGAAGGATGTCTATGACTAATCTGGCAATAAACAACATTATTTTAGAAGCTTCCCGCATTGATCAGCTTCACAACTTGACCACCAAGCAAATGACATCTCCATGCAGGCTTCCCGCATTGATCAGTCTACACCTAAAAAAAAAAAAAGAGTCATGGACTTGACTTATAGTTGTCTCAGGGTCTCCTATAAAAAGGGGCATAGTTATCTCTACTCTTAAAATGGGTTACCCTCTTTCCTCCTCATATCACCTGCTTAAGGGACTTCGAGCTCACTTTAATGTCGAAGTGATTCGATTACCGCTCTAACATAACTATGGTCAACGACGTCACGCATGACTGGGGCTCTTGGTTCTCATAACCCCTATCTATGCTATCTTTTTGGTCCTTGTCAATGAAAGAGAAATATGCTTTTCACTTCTTCTACACTTTGGTCACATTCACCTTCATCACTTGTCAATCGACTCAACTCAACTCTCTTTTCAGACCATCAACATGACCTAGCCTATTCACCCTAGTTTCTATGGACACCAATACACATAGAAACTATCGACCCGCCACAATTTATGTTCAGCATAAACCAATACTTGCTGAAGCATAAATAAACCTCAATTCATTTTTAGCATACATCCATCACAAATATGGAATATTGCTAGGGATGAAAAACCCCTCAACCAATGTTGCAGAATACACCATTTGGAAAAGGCTGCAACATCTTTTTTCCTCCTCATTTCATCATAACCAAGACTAATCTCTCAACTATTTTAACCACCTGTCTACTACTCAGACCCTTTATCTGAACTACATTGGTCTGAGGCCCTTCCACAGGGGCTATGTAGGCAGCACTCAGATGACACGACTGTCTTCTGGGGTTAGCTCGACCATTCTCGTTTGTTCATCTCTCTGATGAACAAACCTTCTTTCCTTCTTTTAACCATAACCTTGCCCTTCACCATGACCCATTTCCATCCCTTTGACCCTTCCTCCCTTCTAGGGAGAACTACATTGGCCTGAGGCCCTATCACCAGGGCTATGTAGGCAGCACTCAGTTGACATGGGGTCTTTTGAGGATAGCTCGGCCGCATCCTTTCGTCCATTCATCCATCCATCGACCATTGACCATTGGAGATCATGCCTATCTCCTTCGACCTTCGACCACTTCCAAGACAGCGTTTTGCCTTGGTTGTTTTTACATGTATGCTACCTCATGACTGGTTAGCAAAATTATGCGCAAACCTTTTTGGACCCTCACAAGTATAGGATCGCAAGCCGGTTGATCCGCCCTACTTGTGCCTTTTTCGTGATTCTAGGAGCACTTCCTGAGCCTGGGATACCTGGACTGCGATGACCCATTTTGGAGCTTCAACTTAGATTGAATAACCTGATCAGTAGACGACTAAATGCTGGGGCCCAGTTATCTCAATTTTGGCACTCATCGACCCTTGACCTGCGACACTTTGACCTGACCCTCTCGTGCAGTGGTATACACGCAATCACGACCTTTGCAGCGTTCACCCTCACCCCTTTTTCATCCACTCTTTATCAAATCAGCACCCGATTCTCAGTTCCCTTCCCTCGACTCCTGCTTTGAGGGGGAATACCTTATCCATACTCGGGGCAATTCGCTTCCTATTTTTGTCTTGCAGTTCATTCGAACAACCAACAAGACGAAATCAACCTTATCCCTCACCTGGGGAAATCACTCCTGTTTTTGTCTTGTAGTTCATCCAGAACAACCAACAAGACAAAAAGGGGCAAATGTAGACACCGAAATCGTGTCGACTCCCCTGGTCATTCCCCGTCTTATTCTTCTTCGCCTATTTAACCCTTGCCGATCACTTGTTCCACCAACCTTGACCCTGGCAGCATGTAAAAATCAGCACAGAGCTAAAGCTAGACTCTATCCCCATTGTGTATCTACCGACGACGGTCTTTACCCGGCCGATGTAGCCGACATCGGTCACTTATCGGCCGACGTCGGCAATCCTGCCGATGTCGGTCACCTTGCCGTTATCCGTTATCAGTTATCATTCGGTTCCCGATCGGTTTCCTGAAACGGTTGTCGAACCGTCTCTCGAACCGTCCCTTGCCTTCATCAGCCTCCGCCAACCATTCGAAAGGCTATTCAACCATTTTTCTAATCAATCAAACCAATCAATCATTCAATCGACCTGCGAACTCTGACATTCACAGACTCTGGCAATCAATACTCTCGTGATCAACCAACTCTGGCATCAACCAATCTGCATTCATTTCAATCCAGCACTGCACAGACAACTTCAACTATGGCTTTCATCACGTCTTCTGGCAGGTAAGTATTTACTCTGTTTGTTTTATTTCTTCTTGGTTATTATTTGTTCATTATTTCTGTCATCCCGAATCTTCAAACCATAGACCCAAGTTCTGAATCTCTCCTTTACGTCCCTGCCACTATCCGAATCCATAACTCTATCCAGACTCGACTAAAACCCTGAGACTCTGTTCAAACCTGACCTTACCTCGCCCAAACCCTGTCCTGACCTTATCTTGATTTTATCAGACCCTATCCTGACTCTGTCTAAACCTTGTCCCGAACCTGTCAAGAACATGTCCCGACTCTCCCAGGCTTCTGCAACTCGTCCAGAACCTACCCCTACCGACGCCGGTCACTACCCCGACCGACGACGGCACCTTCCATAACCGACGCCGGCACCACAGAGACCGACGCCGGTGACTTTGCAGAACAGTGCTGCATATCAGGTACGCACTTTATTTTCTATCATTTACTTCTGTCATTTTATCTTTCATTATTATCTACTTTCGTCCAATATTCTGCTTTTTTATCAGTGGGTTGATATCCTTCTAGGAAGTCTTCGTACTTCCGGGATCGGGCGTTCGCCTGACAGCCCACCATATCTTTGACTAACGTTTTTTCATGTTTTAGCCTTTTCTTCGCAGGTGTCATTCCTCCACAGCCAAAGAGGAGAATCTTCCAACGTCTGATTTCGGTGTGCACAACTTTATCAGGTACTTCTAGCCTTGACCATTTCTTTTAGTTTCTTATTTCTTCTTTGAATGTAGAAAGCAATTTTGCATAGAAACACATATTTATGATGAAAAAGTCAAAAGTTATTGAAAAAGAGTCAGAAATGGCAGATATAGAAGTTGAGAAATAAAGCGCTAAATAACCAATGATGGAACAGATGGAGACTGATGATAGGCCCACAGATCAATAAGAGAAGGAACATTCCCATGATGACACTCTTATTCTAAGAACATTTCCCATGTCATTAGCTAAACCATATTTACACTGGTATAGTTATATCCCTTAACACTCTCTATTCTATTTTGGTCAACTAGCCCAAATATTCTTAGAATAATTTTTAATTAACATCACAAGAAAAGTGGCCATAATTGACCTCTATGCCATTAGACAATTTGATGATAAATATATCATTGATTTTGTGTCTAGATGGTGAAGTCTTATAAACCAACTTAAATTCTCCCTTCCTCAACTAGAATTAATTGAATTATTTTTGAGATATTATTCTAATCATATCTCATCAACATTATGGGTTCAATATTTTAAGAATTTTTATGAGGCCTTTTCCATGGCCTATGAACTAAAAATCTTAGTTGTAGAATAAGGGAAGGTAAAGTTACATAATAAGAACTTCAAATCCAATCCATCCAAAGGATATAAAAATACCCAAACCAAAGTCACTACTAATGCTATGGTCTTAAATTCAACACCTCCACAATAAAGATCCAATCCCAACCCTCTACCTCCCAAGTATAACCATAAAAACCATTAACATAGTTTCTTCCTTAGTAGTACACACACTTAGGGGGAGTCTTATGCTTTTAATTTAGATAATATATTAAAATATTATATTATTTAACTTCTTATAGTTAGACCTCTTGAATATTCTCTCCCCAAGCCTAATTTGTTCAAATAAAATGACTTCTGCAACTACCATCATGTACTAGGTCATGATGTTAATTGGTGTTGCTATTTCAAAGGTCTAGTTCAAAACCTTATTGACCAAGGAGAATTACAATTAGATAATACTAGCACTACTCCTAATCAATCTATACATATATTTAGGCAATCATTACCCAACCATCCCTCTATGTCTAATTATGTATAGGATACTTTAGGATGCACCTCAGATCATGATACCCATGTGATAAGTATGATCCATGATCAAATTTTGCCTAAATAAGTTGGTAGTGTTTATAAATCACCTTCCATGATAAATAAAATCCTATATCCCCTTACAAGATATGATTTTGAACCATCTAAATCAAGTATATCTATTCCCAAAACTCACTTATGGTTTTGTTGTTCCCAAAATTAGCTATGCTTGTTTTGTGGATAACCCCTATGAAACTAGTCCATTTCATAATCTTCAATCTAAGTTCATCATTCGAGACAAGATTATCTTGATCTTGAGCATAGTTCACTAACATCATAGGAAAGTTTGCAATACTCCCTCATCATGATTTCTAAAAAAATGTGGAACTCGTTGTAGTCTTGATCTGATCAAAATGTCAGATTTTGATAGTTTTCAAGGTGTTAGACAAATTTAATTATTTCCATGTACTAGTGACATTTTTTGTCGCTCTTTCATTTTTAATTCTTTCTCTGCATGAGTGGAAATTTTCACTGATTTTGCATCTTTTTTTTCCTCAAGTGCATAAGCGACAAAAATCACCACTCGTGCATGTTTTTTGGTTCTTCCATGCACTAGCAGTGATTTTTGCCACTCTTGCAGTTTTCCATTTTTTATGCATTGGCAAAAAAAAATTCCACCCTTGAATTTTTATTTTCCCCTCTTCATGCAAGGGTGATGATTTTTTTGCCAATGCATGACCTTCCATGTCTCATGCAAGGGTAGTAATTTTCGTAGCCCATGCAAAAATTTTGGAAATTTTCTTGATCTTCACACAATATTTATGGCCGCACACACCGAGTGGTTTGAACTTGGTTTGGGAAATTTAAATGCCATTTTATTATCATTTTTATTATTTTATGTTCTCTAAGACTCCTCCCTACAATAATTTAATCGTGTGAATGAGTAGGATTATGAATTCACCAACTTCAAACTTAGGATTTCAAAATTGTCAAGTAAGTTTTGCTTTTTAGTCTTTTTTGCTTTTAGGTTTTTTTTCTTTTCCTTTGAGCTTTTATTTTTTTGTTTCTCCCTCATTTTTTTGTCTTACCCTAGTAAGCCTAGCTATCAGCTTGATCCATCAACCCTCTTTTTGTGCCCTAGGTTGGCTTGCATACCAAGTCGATGTTTTGACCTGACCTAGGTTTTACCCATGCCAAATCTAGTTAAAAACCACCTAAATAAAACCATTATAATGATGGTTAAAATTTTCTAATGATGTATGACCCTGTGTAATCAAGCCAAAATTTACTGCCTTTACACGTCTCCATGTCTTGCAAGTGCAGAAGTGGCAAAAAATACCACTATGACATCTGAGCAAAAATCCATGTTTTATGTAGAGGTGGCATTTTTGGCCACCTCTACTTGTTAAACATGCCTAAGTAGCATTTTTAACTACCCATGCAGATGACATGCTTCAGTGAAATTTTTTTCCACCACTACATAAATACAATTTTCTCCTCCTAGGAGGGTAGCAATTTTTGTCGCTGAAACAAAAGGTAAATCCCCATACCTTGCAAGGGTAGGAATTTTTACCACTGATTTAAATACAAATATACTCTACATGCAAGGGTAGTGACTTTTTCCACCCATGCAAACATTCCCTTAAATTTTATAACTCTGGGAAATTTTTAGTTTCACTTTTCTGAACCCAATTTCCTTTGGTTTTTTGGCTTACTCACACTTTATCCCTTTCAGGTGCATCCCCATGGTCATGATCATCAACATGAAATTTTTCCATATTGCTAGGATTTACCTTAATTTCATGATGATGAATTTTTTTAGCTTCTTTTGTGTATGCCTCTTCATTGACATCATTTTGGTAAAAGCCCTTCTAGATAACTAAGCTTTTTCCAAAGAAGTCGAAGGCAATGAAGTACAAATATCAAGGTGTCTTTCCAATCACCTTAGTTACTTATAATGTCGATGAAATTAAAGATATAGAGATAGATCATGTGGACATGGCAAAATTCATGGAAATAACTAAATCAAGAAATCCTAGCCATGAAACAAAGAAGATAATTGATAGCAATAATCATCTGGTATCTTCTTTCCCTGTAGAGGCTCACAACATAGAATTCATTCTCTAGTGCACTTAGTTCTATAATAAGGATACCATGGTTGTGTTAGATGGTAATGGTAATGTGGTAATTAGACTGGATCTTGAGTTCATAGATAAAGTGTTCATATGCACTCCTACTACCAAAGTAATAAAGCTTGATTTTGTTGAAGCACAAAGAGAATATGACAAAGATCTTGAAAAAGTGAAGAAGGTAATAAATATTAAATGGCTCAAGACTCCAAGGGGAAATTTGTCAAGATGGCTACAAATTTTTCTAAGAAGTGACTTTATAGAAGAAGTTGGTGATCTAATCACTATTCTTAGCAGGGTAAGAGGTTTACCTTCTTCCTCACAGTTTCATGAATAGATGTATCGCTTCATCAAGATAATTCTCCAAGGAAAACAAGTCATATTTTGAGGAGAATAAGTCAAAAAAACTTTGCACGAGTAATTGAAAAAGGTATATACTACCTTTAAATTTTACATGACTTCTTACTTGGCCTATATTGCAGCTTCAATGAGAATCTTTCCAGATTTGACATCAGAAGGAGATAAGAGAGTAAGCCCAATATATCAATACTACTCTCAGTTAACATTGGAGGGTTCTATTCATCATTTTAGGAGAGTAAATGATGTTTTATTTTTATGTCTTTTTGATCCTCAATTATAAAAAAAAAGAGTGTCAGATGAGGCCTGGACAGTCGTAAATAATTTTGGATGCATGTTCTTACAATTTCCTTCTTTGTCATACCTGAGGGTTGGATTTTTCCAAGGTCATCCTTAGATAAATTGGTATTAATGGAACTATGCAGATAAATAATCATCGTGCATACCAAATAGATGGAACTCAAGAATCCTAGTTTCAGGTTCCCAATTGAAATTGGCAAGTTTTCAGTGTTAACCACTGGAAAGGCTAGAGCCATGGAAACTAAAATACAACTCGTGACCTTAAATTAATTCAAAAGAAGACCTAATTTTGATTATATGGGTGTGAAGGATATAATTAGGAGGAAAACCTTATTTCATGAACCTATGATTGAAGATGTTTGGGTAGATTTGAGAACATTAGAAGATATTAGGAAAATGGACTACAATAGGTTATCCCTTGAGCAGATTGAATATCTCAAACTTGCTAATATCCCTGAGAATTTAGTAGATGATGGAGATTTGATTAATGATAAATACAATAGTGAATAGATTTCCAATGCCCCTCTTCTTCCAATCCAATGGTCACAAAAAGCGTTGACTTCCTTGAGGAAAAGATTTGAACCTATATTGGCAAACACCAATAATTGGTTAGAAAATAAAGGAATTACTTTGAAAGAATTCATCACAAGTTCAGAAGATGAATTTTAGGAGGAAAAAAGAATAAAAGTATAAAATAGAATGAAGAACAAAAGTGATGTCCATTCTTCTTCAAAGCCACATAAATTTAAGATCATATTTGTGATGAAGAAGTCAAAAGTTATTGAAAAAGAGTCAAAAATAGTAGATATAGAAGTTGAGAAACAAATCACTGAAGGACCAATGATGTAATAGATGGATACTGATGATATGCCCATAGATCAACAAGAGAAATAAACTTTATCTCTACAAGAGAATATACAACAAGAAACAAGATTGTCTTCTTCCTCGCCTGGCACACCTGTTGCAGCCCCTTCACCTATTTCTTCGATTAGTGTCCACTCTTTTGGATCACCCTCTCCTTTCAAAATAATTTTTTACAACCCTTAAAGAATTTTTGAAGATATTCTTCATTCCTCAGGGTTAATTTCTAGTTTTTCATCCCCATCTTTTGATATTGAAGATAGTTTTACTTTTGATCACTCAGTAAAAGGTACAGTTTTTACTGATACTCCATCTATTATTTCTACTACCTTTACAAGTGAAACTCTAATAACACCAATAATGGAGATAGATCCTAATGTAAGCACTTCTGTGCTCCCACCATGATTGTTAGCTTATACACCCAAAAGGAAGAAACAAGCCATCTCTCTAAATAAATTTGATTTCAATAAAATGGTGCTAGTAAAAGATAAGGTTCCTAAGAAGCCAAGGATTCTTTCAAAAATGATTGAAGATAAGGGACGCAAATTTCTAGAAATTGCAAGAGCTCCATAGGATGAAACCATTAAATTTTTTTATGTAAGTGATTACTCTATCTCTAGAGTTGAATTAGGAAAGATAACTAATGAGACTACCAAGATTGATATGCAGTCAGCCATGGACATATTGATTCAAAAATCTGACAAAGAGAAAGAAATGAAGGATCATTATAAAGTAATGGTGGAATAATTGACTGTAGTGGTAAAGAGAATTACTTTCACTCCAGAAATAGTAACTCTTGAGGCCATTTCCATAGAAGACCCCATTATTCATAGAGTGGAAAAGACCTATCTCAAAGGAAAAGTACTTGGACAAGATGAATGCACAAGGATTTTCCTTACTCATAGAGTTATTTTAGAAAATAGATAAAATGAGAAAAATAAGAGTAGAACTTGATGATCTCATTAATGTTATCTCTCAAGATATTGAAATCATAGAAAAGTATCTTGACAAGTGGATGGATATGAGGAAACTAAAAATAAGCACTCTGATATAAATTAATGTCATTACTGATATAGACTCTTACACTAAAACTAAAGAGGCATTGGCATATAGGAGTCGGGTGCTTATAGAGTTGATTAGTGACCTCGAATCTTCAAGGAAACTTAGTGAACAAAATGATATCAGTATTTTAAATAAATTGGAGGAGCTACCTTGAAAACTTACATCATAAGACAACTAATTCCTTCTAGTAGAAGAAATGATTCAGGAATTTGAAGGTATGTTCTAGAAATAATTTGAAGATAAGGTATTTTTAGTAGCCTTTGTGTAAAACATTCTAGATAATCAGTTAACTCTGAATAATTTGAGAACCAGGTTAACTAGTCATGCAAAATTAGTTATAGTAGTAAGAAATGCCATAGTCAGAGCTAAAATGATTTTCAAAAACACTATTACTCCAGACAGTATCATGATGCAAGCAACTATCACTATGTATGATGCTCATATGAAGAAAGATGGGGATACAAATTGAAACTATTTTTACTTAGTTTAATTTCCACTCTTTTGATGTATTTTTTTAAGTGCTTTGGACAATCTTACATGTACTTTTGTCATATATAATTACATGTAAAAATATAGTAGTCCTAAGTCAAAAAGGACTCTTATCTTTGACTAGGTCAAAGTAATTAGGTATTTTCTAAAATTTCTCAAGGTCTATCCATATAAATAAAGAGGGCCTCTTTTGTAAATAGATCTTTTTTCTTTTTCATTGTTGGAAAAAAAAACTCTGCCCAAATTGAAATGTCTTTTGAGACTTTGAGCTTAGATTGTAAATCAAATTTGATCAAGTGAATGAGAAAGCAAGTGACTTTTCAAAATTTGTATTGGAATAACTTGTGTTGATTAGGAAATTGTTCTTATGTCCTTTTCCTAATACAATCTTATCTATTTGATTAAATAAGTAGAGTGAGAGAAAATAATCTAGAAGATATCTTGAAGTTGGTTATGGAGACTTTGTGCTACTATAATTGTCTTTAGTTTGTACTTTAGTATTTTAGAATGAAAGATATTGGAAAGACTTTGAAATACTTGTATCTTTTATGATTATATACTTTGTTGTAGCTTTTGGTGAAGACGTTTGGTTGCACCTCATTCTACTATGATATAAGTTAGAAATCAGCAAGAGAAGTAATGATAGGCTTTGTAATCTCGTGGGTTTCTTGTGAATTCAATTAATATCAATAAAGTTTTTCTTTACTTTGTAAATATTATTTTTGAAAAAAGAGAAATAGATGATATGATCTCACCCCTGAGTTAATATTTAGTTTAGATTAGTTTATGATAGTTTATAGGGAACCTCCCCTTGCTGAGAGGAGAAATTTATCTCATTACACTATGGCTGATATAACCATTTTGCCTTCAGTTAGCTAACGACAAAATATTCATTCAATAGTTTTTTGGTGACTCCACTGAGGAAGAACATGTAATCTGAAGCCTCAAGCTTCAAGTTGAATCATTTTTAATTCTTTTCCATTTTACACTCTAGTAGATTCATGGTATATGCAAAGCCAGAGAGCTTGAGGTATTATTGATCTTATATTTGAATTGATACAACAAAATAATTTTAATCTCTTGCCTCTATGATCTCACCTTTAATGAACCAAGAGTTTTCCAATCACCTTAGTTATTTCTAATGTCGACGACTTTAGAGATATAGAGATAGATCATGTAAACATGACCAAATTCATGGAAATAACTAAATCAAGCAATCCCAACCATGAAATGTAGAAGATAATTGATAGAAATATTCATTTGGTATCTTCTTTCTCTATAGCAAATCACAACACATAATTTGTTCTCTAGTGCACTTAGTTCTATAATAAGGATACTAGGGCTGTATTAGATGTTAATGGTAATGTGGTAATTAGACTAGATCCTAAGTTCTTCGATAAAGTGTTCATGTGCCCTCCTAATACTAAAGTAATAAAGCTTGATTTTGTTGAAGCACAAAGAGAATATGACAAAGATCCTAAAAAAGCAAAGAAGGTAATCAATAATAAATGGCTCAAGACTCCATGGGGAAATTTCTCAAGATGGCTATGGAGTTTTCCAAGAAGTGACTTTATAGAAGAAGTTGGTGATCTAATCACTCTTCTCAGTAGGGTAAGAGGTTTACCTTCTTCCTCATAGTTTCATGAATAGATGTATCCCTTCATCATAATAATTCTCCAAGGCAAACAATTCATCTTCTGGGGAGAACAAGTCAATAATGATTTGCATGAGAAATTGACAAAGATATCTACTACCTTCAAATTCTACATGACTTCTTACCTGGTCTATATTGCAGCTTCAATGAGAATCTTTCTAGGTTTGACATCAGAAGTAGATAGGAGAGTAGCCCAAGTATATCGATACTACTCTTAGTTAACATTGAAGGGTTCTATTCATCATTTTAAGAGATTAAATGATGCTTTATTTGCAGTATTTTTTTGTCTTTTTGATCCTCAATTATAACAAAGAAGAGTGTAAAAGAGTCAGAAATAGTAGATATAGAAGCTGAGAAACAAAGCGCTAAAGAACTAGTGATGGAATAGATGGAGACTGATAATAGGCCCACAGATCAACAAGAGAAGGAAACTTTGTCTCTACAAGAGAATGTGTAGTAAGAAATAGGAATATCTTCTTCCCCACATGGCACACTTGTTGTAGCCCCTTCACCTATTTATCTAATTAGTGTTCCCTCTTCTAGATCACCCTCTCCTTCCAAAATAATTTTTGACAACCCTCAAAGTATTTTTGAAGATATTCTTCATTCCTCAGGGTCAACTCTTATTTTGTCATCCCCATATTTTGCTATTGAAGATAGTTCTACTTTTGATCACTTAGCAAAAGGTGAATTTTTTACTGATACTCCATCTATTATTTTCCACTATATGTGCAAGTGAAACTCTAGTAACACCAACAATTGAGATAGATCCTAATGTAAGTACTTTTATGCTCCCACCATGGTTGTCTGCTTATACACCCAAAATGAAGAAATAATCCATCTCTCCAGATGACTTTGATTTCAATAAAATGGTGTTAGTAAAAGGTAAGGCTCCCAAGAAACCAAGGATTCTTTCAAAAATAATTGGGGATAAGGGACACAAATTTATATAAATTGTAAGACCTACATAGGATGTAACCATTACAGATTTTAATGTAAGTGATTACTCTATCTCTAGAGTTGAATTAGGCAAGATAACTCATGAGAGTGCCAAGAGTGATATGCAGTTAGCCATGGACATCTTGATTTAGAAATTTGATAGAGAGAAATAAATAAAGGATCATTATAAAGTAATGATGGAACAATTGACTATAGTGGTAAGGAGAATTACTTTCACTACAGAAATAGTAACTCTTGAGGCCATTTCCATAGAAGACCCCGTTATTCATAAAGTGGAAAAGACCTATCTCAAAGGAAAAGCATTTGGACAAGATACATGCACAAGAGTTTCCTTACTCATAGAGTTATCTGAGAAAATAGATAAAATGATAAAAATAAGAGCAGAACTTGATGATCTCATTAATGTTATCTCTCAATATATTGAAAGCATAGAAAAGTATCTTAACAAGTGGATGGATATGAGGAAACTAAAAATAAGTACTCTAATATCAGTCAGTGTCACTACTGATAGAGACTCTTAAACTGAAACTAAAGAGGTATTGGCATATAGGATTTAGGTGCTTACAGAGTTGATTAGTGACCTTGAATCTTTAAGGAAACTTAGTGAACAAAATGATATCAGTATTTTGCATAAATTTGAGGAGCTACCTTGTAAACTTACATCACAAGACAACCAATTCCTTCTAGCAGAAGAAATGATTCAAGAATTTGAAGGTATATTCCAGAAAAAAATTGAAGATAAGGCATTTTTTGGAGCCTCTATGGACAACATTATAGATAATCAGTTAACTTTGGATAATCTAAGAACCAGGTTAACTAGTCACACAAAATTAGTTATAGCAGTAAGAGATGCCATAGTCAGAGCTAAAATGATTTTCAAGAACACTATTACTTCATACAGTATCAGGATGCAAGCAACTATCACTATGTATGATGCTCATATGAAGAAATAAGGGGATACAAATTGAAACTATTTTTCCTTGGTTTAATTTCTACTCTTCTGATGTACTTTTGTAACCGCTTTAGACATTCTTGCATGTGCTTTTCTTAGTGTAGGTTTTTATTTTTCCCTATTATTTAATTAGTAAATATTATATATTTGTGCATACATAGAGTTTTCCTATATTTTTGGGATAGGCTAGGTTATGTGGAGATGTGTTTCATAGATGTGTCATAGGTGTCATAAGAATGTCATAAGTAACTCCTTTGATCGGCTATTCTGGGTATGGGAGTTACTTCTCTATTCTTAGCACCTTGTCACCACCTTTTATGGAGGAGTTACAGTCTATTCTTGGGGTACTTTGACCACCTTTTGTGAAGGAGTTACTTACATGCTCTCCTATATGTATTATTCACTTTGGCCATCTTAAGTTAATCAAATATTGGGTTTTGCTCATATTTGTCTTTTGCAAATTATCTCTTTCAGTTATTTCACTTTGCTTTTACTTATTTATGGTGTGCACCAGCTTCGTCTCATGTGATCACTTGACCATTGCATTCGCATTATTCAGACCCTGGAAACAACTCCAATATGGCATCAGAGCCACCTTGATAATTGTGTGTCTGGTTATGCTATTAGTTTATTCTAAAATCTTGAGTTTTTTGCTTGTAAGGATCTTTGATTTTTTTATCTACATACATTATGTTTGTAGGCATATAAGCCTTGATGCAAATTTGTAGGTTTGACTCATTCTCCATGTGAATTATATGAGCATACTTGTGTGCAAATAATATGCAAGTTTTCTTGGAACTTCATTGATGTTATTGAAAAACTAGTGTGTTGGCATTTGACATGTGGAGAGCCTCTTAAGCTTTCTTGAACGCTGCATGAGTTGTATGGTTTGGTGTCTCCTGAAAACCCCTCTCTTCCACTTTGGTGCTTATCTCTTTAACTAGGAATTTGGATATGTTGTGAAACTGATCTTAAAGTGTGAAGTTATTTTCTAAAATCAGCCTTAAATACTAGCGTGGACCGTACAGTCCGTACACCTGAATAGTTTTCACTCACCTCTCACCTTAGCATTTTAGTTTGGCATTTCAGTTTGGCTTTGGATAGTAGAAAAGGGAGGCATTGGAGTTGTTTTGTCTTCACCAAGCTTCTGTGTGGAGATTTGCATAGTCTTTCTACTAATGCATAGTCAAAACAACAAACAAAAAGACTAAACCCTCAAAAATGGCACCCTTTTTCATTTTGGTGCTCCATGTGGGCCTTCACATAGCCTTTATTTGGTAAAATCTACCTTTGTTTCTTAAATTCTTAGTTAAATTTGACTTTTCAAATCTTAAATTAGTCAATTTGGTTAAAAAATAAAGATTTAAGGATATATTTTACATTGTGGGCAATTTGGGGTTTTTTATTTCAAGTTTGAGTTTTCGCCTATCGAAGATGAAGGGTGAGGCCCAAGTTAGCAAGAGGCCAATTCCCCCTCACGAAGACCTCTTTTGGATTCCTCACTCCATGCTAAGACCAACGAGTGGTTGGAAGGCCACTTTCTCTGCTAAATTTTTTTTGGGTCTCCTAAGACACATTTTTGGCTGAGTCTGACATCCTATTTGCTTGGGTTATTAACTTGAATTGCACAGATTGCTCTAAGATGCATTTTTGGCTAAGTCTGACATCTTTTGAGTGTGAACTTGCATATTGGGGGGGGGGGCTCAACATTTTAGGGGGGTGTGATTGTCTTTCAGCACTTTGTTTACTTCTATTATCTTTCTTCTTTTTGCATACTTTCACAAACTTGCAATCAACACAAATTCACCTAAAATCAAATTAAAATGGATTATTTTCAACTTAAACCCCTAATGCCCTTCAACTATCATGAATTAAAGGTTAAAATGTCAATCATTCTTAGAAGTGAAGGGTTGTATAGGATCACCATGGGTACTAAAGTAGAACCCAGCACTGATGCTGAAAAGGTCAAGTGGTAAAACTGTAGTGATGAAGCCTATGGATTACTGAGCTTGTTTGTGTCTCCAAAACTTCTCTTCCATTTATAAACCTCCAAGACTCCCAAAGACATATGGGACACCCTAGAAACCTTATTTGGGAAGCTTAATGAGATGAGAGGTCATGAGCTCGAAAATGATCTCATAAGTCTAAGTTCTAGAAACTTTGACACCCTACAAGACTTCTTCACTAAGTTTAAGGCCCTTAGATTGCAATTGAAAGAATGCGGGATAGAGAAGAAAGATGATCAACTCATCTTTTCTATTTTCAAAAAGTTAGGTCCAAGCTATTCAGTCTTTGTCTCCACTTTCCATACCACAAAAAGTGCCCTTGGCACTACATGGAAAATGCCTTCTTTGGATTCATTCATTGCCGACTTGACTAGGGAGCAAGATAAGCTGATTCAAATGGGAAAAATGAAGTCTACTCAGCCCTAAGATTTGATATCTGGAAATGGTAAGGATAAGACTTCAACAAAGGAGAAGAATAAAAAAAACAAGGACCAGGAGAAGAAGAAAGAAAACAACAATCCTGCCAAAAACAACACTGAGTCTTCCTCCTCCAATGGTAAACCTAAGAAGGAGAAGGTTAAGTGTGCCTATTATAAGAAGATAGGGCATGATGAACACAAATTCATGAAGAAACAAATAGATCACCTAACTCATCTTCTAGAGAAGCACAACATAGGTGTTCCTGAGTCCATCAAGCAAAATTCATCTACCCAAGATTCTACTAAGGCAAAAGGCAAGGGTAAGGAGAAAGAAAAGGGTAAGGTACTTATAGATACAATAGCTTATACATCTTCATGGGTCATTGACTCAGGTGCTTCTCACCACATGGGCTCTTCCCTAGTTGATTTTTCATTTGTAGAGCCTTGTAACATGACTTCAATTAGTTTGGGTGATGACACATCAGTTTTCGTTGCAGGGAGAGGGTCAGTTGAAATGGAAGGAGGAACATTCAATAATGTTCTAAGTGTTCCTTCTCTTTCAACAAATCTCCTATCAGTGTACCAAATCACTCACATTGGTTGGGGCATGAGAGTTGAGTTTTCACCAGATTCAGTGGCTATAAGGGAGTTTCATAGTGATACTATAGTGGCAGTGGGTAGGGCAGATCACCAAGCAAGGTTATATAACTTCTCACATTTTGCACTTGATTCTTCTCCAACAACATTGCTGACTCATTCAAATGGAGTTAGAAAATTATGGCATGAGTGGTTTGGCCACCTTAGCTACCATTACCTTGAGCAACTTTGTAAACATGACATGGTCATTGGCTTGCCTTGTGTCCAATTCTCAAAAGGACTTTGCGAGGGGTGCTCCCTTGGGAAGCATCTCAAAGAAAAATTTGACAAAGGCAAAGCTTAGAGGGCTTCAAAACCTTTGGAGTTATTCCATAGTGATGTATCAGGACCCTTTCCCAAACCATCTTTCACAAGGGCCAATTACATCCTCACTTTCATTGATGATTTCTCTAGGTACACTTGGATATATTTTCTCAAACAAAAGTCTAAAGTGTTTGAATTTTTTCTAGACTTCAAGGCTCTTGTTGAGAAACAGAGTGAGAAATCCATCAAGGTTATTAAAACTAATAATGGATGGGAGTATGTTAGCAACAGGTTTGAGCAATTTCGCACTATAGAGGGGATTGATTTACAACGCACTGTCACTTATAGTCCTTCACAGAATGGGGTTGCAAAATGCAAAAATATGTTCTTGAAAGAGATGGGTAACTGTCTGATTCACTCCAAATTCTTAGCACCACAGTACTAGGCTAAAGCCATCAATTGTGCTTGCTACATTCAAAATAAGGTTCCTCATAAAGCTTTAAAAGGGATAACACCCTTTGAAGATTGGCATAATAGGAAACCTGATGTTGAGCACCTTAGGGTTTTTGGATCCCTAGCCATGGCCTGCATACCAAAGAAGAAATGAAAAGCTATGAAATTTCAGTCCAATCCTTGCATCTTTGTAGGATATCTGGATGGTGTTAAGGGGTATCACCTTCTAGACCCAACCATTCATGAGTTGTTCATTGAGAGAAGTGTCCACTTTTAGGAAAGTCTTAGAGACTCAACACTTGGCACTTCTTCTCTCTCATCGAATCTACTTCTTCATGATGATTCCTCAGATTTAGATCAACCACAGTAGGTTATTGAGCCATAGACATCTTCTTATTTTTTGAGTTTAGATAGCGAGGATAGTGATGCAAAGTCATCCACCTCTAGTCAGTTAGAGAATGAGGAGTTAGCACCTGACTCTCCCACTTTTGGGCCACCTTGGGCCAGACAGACACTTGAGAGTGCTGGCACTTGGGTAGGAGATCTCATAGATGACAAACATACTAGAGGGATTTTTAGAGAGATCCACATGCCTTCTTTGCCTCATTTTTGGATCCATAAACTTTTCAATAGGCATCAGGAGTACTTGAGTGGGATAGTGCTATGGAGGAAGAATATTCTTCCTTAATCAAAAATCACACTTGGGACTTGACTTCACTTCCTAAGGGAAGGAAGATGGTTTGATGTAGGTGGATATATTAGACCAAGTTTGTAGAAGATGGGTTGGTTGATAAGTACAAGGCACGATTGGTCGCCAAGGGTTTCTCTCAGGTGGTAGGCATTGACTACTCAGAGACCTTTGCACGAAGACTTAGAGGAGGAGATCTACATGGAATAACCACCAAGATTTGTTCAAGATTCTTCCTTAGTATGCAAACTTAGGAAATCTATCTATGGCCTCAAACAAGCCCCTCAGCCTTGGTATGCCAAGATGGATTCCTTCCTTCTCACAACGGGTTTCACTAGGTGCCATTCTGACCCCAATGTCTACTTCTTGTGGTAGGATGATTCACTCCTAATTTTGGTTCTATATGTTGATGACCTTTTGATCACTGGGAGTTCTTCATCAACTATTGCAATGGTGAAGGCATCTCTATAAGATAGATTTGACATGATATACTTGGGTTTGTTACACTACTTCCTTGGCATCGAGATCTCATAATCAGATTCATGGATTTCTCTTGCATGACCTAAGTATGCTCTTGATTTATTGTCTTAGTTTCACATGGCTGATTGCAAGCCATCTCTGACTCCCTTTCTATCAGGAGTCAAGCTTGAGGCTGACTATTCTTTACCATTAGTTGATGTCACTCAGTATCAAAAAATTGTTGGCAGTCTCATCTACTTGACTCACACCAAGCCTAACATATCATATGCAGTGGGACTTATCTCCAAATTTATGCAGGAACCTCATGAGCTGCATTGGAAAGCAGTTAAGAGGATCTTGCATTACATACAGGGTTCACATAGATATGGGATTCATTACAAATTTGGCATAGAGGCTGACTTGATTGGGTATATAGATTCAGACTGGGCTGGTGATTCATAGACTCAGAAGTCCACTTCTGGTTACAGTTTCTCTCTAGATTCTGGTCTTATCAGTTGGTCTAGCAAGAAGCAAAATACTATTGCTATATCATCCACAGAGGTAGAGTACATGGGAGATGTTAATGTAGCTACTGAGGCTATTTGGCTTTAGGGGATACTTTTTAAGTTTTGGCATTCCTATCAAGTAGCCCACCATCATTTATTGTGACAACTAGAGTACCATTCAGATTTATAGGAATCTAGTTGAGCACCAGCAGACCAAGCACATAGAGATTCACATGCATTTAATTCAGGAGCTTATTCATAGTTAGGTCATTGACTTGATATTTTTCTAGTCTTCAGAGTAGGTTGCAGACATCTTCACCAAACCTTTCATCGAGAGCAAGTTCATTCATCTATGAGCTCTTCTTGGGTTGTGGTCCACATTTGTAGCAGCATCATCTTTGAGGGGGCCCACTAGCCTCTTCATTTCTTTTATGTATCTCTCTCTTTTGGGGTGGAGTTTTTTCCTACAGGTTTTCTCCTTTTCTCTATCTTATGGGAGATTGCATTTGTACATGGGTACCTCATCAGGCCTAGTTTCAAGGACCCATTTTATATTTCCACACTGCCCACCTAAGCTGCGCTTATGGGGGGTGTTAGTGTAGGTTTTTATTTTTCCCTATTATTTAATTAGGGAATATTATATATTTGTGCATACATGGAGTTTTCCTACATTCATGGGATAGGCTAGCTTATGTGGAGATGTGTGTCATAGATGGGTCATAGGTGTCATAAGAATGTCATAAGTAACTCCTTTGACTGGTTATTCTGGGTATGGGAGTTACTTCTCTATTCTTAGCACCTTGTTACCACCTTTCATGGAGGAGTTACAGTCTATTCTTGGGGTGCTTTGACCACCTTTTGTGGAGGAGTTACTTACATGCTATCCTATATGTATTCTTCACTTTGGCCATCTTAAGTTAATTAAATATTGGGTTTTTATTCTATTTGTCTTTTACAAATTATCTCTTTCAATGATTTCACTTTGCTTTAACTTCTTTGTGGTGTGCACCAGCTTCGTCTCATGTGATCACTTGACCATTGAATTAGCATTATTCAGACCCTGGTAACAACTCTAATAGCTTTGTCATATGTAATTACATGTAAAAATATAGGAGTCCTAAGTCAAAAAGGACTCTTATCTTTGACTCAGTCAAAGTAATTAGGTCTTTTCTAAAAGTCCTCAAGGTCTCTCCCTATAAATAAAGAGGGCCTATTTTATAAATAGATATTTTTTATTTTTATTTATTAGAAGCAAAAAACTCTACCCAAATTGAAATGCCTTTTGAGACTTTGAGCTCAGATTGTAAATCAAATTTGATCAAGTGAATGAGAAAGCAAGTGACTTTTTAAAATTTGTATTGGATAGCTTGTGTTGATTAAGAAATTTTTCTTATGTTCTTTTCCTAATACAATCATATCTATTTGATTAAATAAGTAGAGTGAGTGAAAATAATTTGTAAGATATCCTAAAGTTGGTTATGGAGACTTTGTGCTACTATAATTGTCTTTAGTTTGTATTTTAGTATTTTATAATGAAAGATATTGGAAAGACTTTGAACTATTTGTATCTTTTGCGATTATATACTTTATTGTAGTTCTTGGTGAAGAATTTGGGTTGTACCTCATTCTACTATGATATAAGTTACAGATTAGCAAGAGAATCAATGATAGGCTTTGTACTCTCATGGGTTTCTTGTGAATTCAATTAATATCAAGAAATTTTTCCTTTACTTTGTAAACATCATTTCTGGAAAAAAAGAAATGGATGATATGATCTCATCCCTTAGTTAATATTTAGTTTATATTAGTTTATAGGTAATCTCCCTTTACTGAGAGGAGAGATTTATCTCATTACACTATGGTTGATATAACCATTTTGCCTTCAGTCAGGTGATGACAAAATATTCATCCAACAATTTTTTAGATCTCATTATTTGGGATCCTCTTGAGGAAACATTACCTAAAACCATTAAATAGAATCAACTAAAAATAAATGATGAGAAATACATCAAGGAGGATGATTTTATAGATATCCTAAAAGATACACATACTGTAGACACCTAAAACTGACCATTAATAACCTCCAATTAGGCTTTTTGCTAGTTTCCACCTAAAATGCATAATTTGGCCTAAAAACACTAAAACATGCTAAATAATGTGAAACTAACATATTCAAGTGTCACTTTTGGCCAAGGTATCCCTAAATGGGGCAATGATATTTATGGGATAGCTAACTTTGATCAGTTCATTTTGAGTTGAAATGCCAAATTTGCACCTACGTGCTTTGGACTACTCTTTTCTATCAAATGTTTTACACAAGACTCGTGCCTTTATTATTTTTTATTAGAAACATTCTAAGTGGGAATAAGAATCCAACACATTTGATGTAGACTTCTAATTCTAATCCATTCAAATTTAAGACCAATGACAAGACATTCTAATCAATTGGGGTAATTTGTGCACAATGTGCTTAATCATACCTAAGAGCTAATTAACCCAAATCAAGGCCTAATAAAAAATTATATACAAACTTGTTGAATAATTTATTTTGGAAATGAATATTGAATATCTACATCATCAAGTGACCTCATTTCTTAGGAAGGCATCCTTAGGCCATAAATGCTACAAATATCAAGATTCATGCCCTCTATGACTTATCAATGCCTTCCATGATGCCCTCCATGCCTCTTAATTACCCCTTCTTCCAATGCCATGATGAGGATAATTAAAATCTTACTTCTAAAAATTGAATTAATCTTCAACCACACATCAATCTTGAGATGGAAGTTGAGGTTGATTTTGATCAAATCCAAAAATATATAAATAGGAGGCCTCACAACATCATTTCCAAGCTTAATTAGTGTAAAGTTATAATGAAAAATTGGTTCCAAAAATCTTCAAGAAACTAGTGTTATAATACCAAACTAATTTTAAGCCAAGCCAAGCCACAAGCGAAAGGTGCCAAGAGGAGATGAAGGTATCCACACTCCATTAAAGAAGACCTCTTGAAGCACAAGTTAAGGAAGCCACCACAACAAGCATTTTAGAGAATATAAGGAAGGTAAAATAGTTTTATTCTATATTTTAGTTGTGTGCTTCATTCATGATTATTAGCTAAGCTCTCCCTAGTGTCTATGCCTAGAGATGTGAAGCTAGTAGTGTGTTTTTTTCATTTTGTTTTCATTTTGAAACTAACACCATACTAACCATCCTCTCTTAAGTCAAATTCTTAAATCACATAATGGTACGCCCAATGGGAATAGATGCATCCTACACATGAAGGAGATATTTTTCAACCTTAAAAAAATTATTTGAGATTTTAAAACTCTTAAAAATTGGTTTTCTAAATTTATTTTGCCATTTTTGGTTACCATAGTTTTTACACAGTAATCGATGTCGATAGAAATACTACCATAAATTACTTGGCTTAACTGATGTCAGTCAGTAAAAATGACATTGATCAGATCTCGATTGGTCATAAATGATGTTGGTGGTATTGATCAATGTTGGTCACTATGTTGTTCTAAAAACATAGACTTGAGAGCTATGTTTTCAAAGTTTGTTGTTTCAAAATCAAAGGAGATTCAAAGCTAAGGAACATGCTAATAATGTTGATGCAGGATCAAGTAGGATATTTTCTCAAAACATGTTTAAATCACTTTTTCATGATTAAAATTTGATTAGGAACTTTGTTTCAGTGTTTAACAAGGAATTTTTAGATGTTTTTGGTGAATGTTTTTCAAAGTTTACAACTAAGACCAAGGGGTTAAATGAAAACCACCAAACATTTCATTTGGGTTTAAAATTGAACACATTTGTAAAATTTTATGTGCAATAGTTGATTAGATTAATCTTGTTTGGCAAAAAGAGGGATATTTTGTATATGCTCTTCCATTTGTCCCCTTTAGGGAACCCTTGGAATCAAAAGTGTCATTCTTATTGCAAATAACCTAGTATAAGGCTTAGATAGAAAGTAATCTAAATCACTCCCCAAAAACTTTTCAAAGTTTGGGTGATCTTGAAAATGACCCTAAAGTCTTTCTATTAGTCTTTTATTTCATGCAAACTTGGCTTGAGAGGGGGATGTCATTACCTCTCATGAGTTCTTTAGGGAAGCTTTGACCCAGGGTTTCACCTCCTAGAATTGACTTCATTTGACTCCTTTGGAGTTATACATTGGATGTAGTGGCACTTTGACATCGCACTACACTGAGCAAACAACAAGATGTAGTGGTTGCAAAAAGGACTAGACGTTTTTACAACAAGTCAAGTGATACGGACCCAAAATCCATTCTTTTATTTTGTATTATTTGGCATGAAAGTCATTATGAAATTTATTCCCCTAGTGATGTTAAAAAATTGATAGTTTAGTCAACCCCACATGCTATACCCTTGCTAGGATTTGGATGATTCTACTTAGTGTATTTTGGTCATTTTTGCTTGGTATGTTTTGAGATTAAAACTTATTTATTTGTGTATAATCCATGTCAAAGCCAATTTGTCTATATGCCACTCTTTTGTCTAAAGAGGTGGTATGTTGGCTATTTCACACCACACTTGTGCCTTGAATTTTTTGCTAAACTTGTTTGTGTGTGTGTCATTTGAGTTGCAGAGGGTAGCATTATACTACCCAAATCATGCCAAACCATTTTGCCTTTGAGTCTTTGAAACATAGTATTGACCACATCATTAGAGCATGATTACACCATTAGGCTACTCAATTCATTTCAAAATTTGTTTACCATTGTATCAAAACAATTTATTTCAAACCATTTTGTGTATACTATTTAGACCATTGTCTTTTGCCATCATGTTATCCAATCTTGTCTAGCTTATTTGGTCTAATCCTAGTTTTCAATGTTGAGTTTTCAATTATCCTTGTTAAGTTTGGATCCAAACATTTATTGATTTCTATTTAGGCCTCTATTCATGGGGTTGGTATATAGATCTTTTTATTTTGGGTTACATAGCTTTGGTTAATTGATTACCCAAATTTGAAAATTATTGATGGTTATTATGTTCAATGCCTATCCTCATCATTATTTGTACCTTAATTTGGGAGAACACAACCTTTCTCAAAGAGACTTTTGTCTTATGACTTATGCCAACTGATCATGTTTATGTTTGATTCTATGTGCCAAGTTTATGTCAAAGTTGTTTCCAAAACTTTTTAGATTAAATAAAATCACATCATGCCTATTTGTTTGAGCCTAGATTTTAAATCCACATTTGGAAAAAATACCTAGCAACTCAACTTTTACTTTTCCTAGTTTAGACCTTGTTTGGAACACTCTGACCTAGACCTTTGACATGCCAATTTTTGTTCAGACACTTGACCTTTTGTGCATATGAAATTTGACATTAGACATTTGATGTTCAGTTGTTTTATGCCAAGTCTTATCATAAATATTTTTGGAGATATAGCTCCACTTTCAAACCACATTGGAGATATAGCTCCACCCCTTCAACCAAGTTAGACCAAGCTTGAACCAATTTTCCTTTGGACATAGTTTTTTAGAGTTTATAGAACTCTAAGCCTTTTTATTTTGGAGTTTTCATCATTTACGTGGATATGTCTAACTACACTTATGGTGGAGTCAATTACAGTCTAACTTATGGTAGAATGGCCACACAAAATGACTTTTATGGCTTTTTTCAAGACCTCAATGATGCTAATATGGTTTGTGAGATAGATTTCTATCCACCTCATATTAATCATTCATGAGAACAAAGTCATGAAGTAACTTAGGATATAACTCGATACCTTGATGGGTATGAAGAAGCTTGTGAAGAGGACTTTAAAAACCAAACTATAGATAATGTTCTTTGAGATACAAATCCATTACCTCTTTACAATAATTAGTACATGGAACATTATTAAGAACCAGTGTATGATCCAACTCATGACTTGGATGATATGGTTTATGAGGAAGACTTGGATGCTTTTTATTGTGTAATAAATCAAGTTTTACTATGTCCTTTTTTATCCAATCATCGACTACCCCTAACCCTCCTCTATATTATATGAGCTATCAATCTCCACAATATCTGAGGAATACCATTTATATACCAGGACCTCATCCTTTAGTTTGTGTGAGTAGTCAATCTCCATAATGCCCCTTTATCATTTCAGGACCTCATCCTTTGGCTTGTACAATAAATCATGCTCCATACCACCCTATCATTACCATCTCAAGACTTTGTCCTTTAGCTCATGTGAATAATCATACTCCCTAAGGCCCTACCATCATAAAATCATAAGTCATTCTTCCTCTAGTACCAATCCCAACCAAACCTCAACCAATCCAATCATTCATAGACTAAGCTATGTTTAAAACTAGTATTTTTCAACTCATTGGAAACCAAGGCCAAGAGAACAAACCAATCTAATATGTTTCTATTGAGTCAAATATTTATGATAAGTCAACCTATGATAAATTACCTATTGATCTTATACCAGTTATCAAAGAGTCTCACTTTGACAAGCCAGTCTTTAATGAGTCATTTCTTAATGATTATAACCACCTTTAGGAAAATTATTACCTCGACCATATGCCTATTTTTTAATAGCCTCTTATTGACAAGATAGTCCTTAAGGAGTTATCTCTTGACCTTTTTCCCATCCTAGAGTAGTCTCACTTTAAGAAACCAATTTTTGTAGATCCCATCATGCCATCATAGGCTATTACTTGTCCAAAACAAAATATTCAACAAGACATCATTGTAATAGAGTACCCATCAGATGAAGAATCATAATTAGAGTTATGTTTTATTCTTGGACTAACATCCAATTTAGTATCAAAATTAGAATTTAAATCAACATCAGTCTCAACATTGGATTCAGAATCCCTTTAGTTAGAATCAAATTTAGAAGGCGAATATGTTCAAAGGTGTTACAATATTGATTAATAATACCTCATAGATCAATTTGAATACATTTTTTATCCTTATACAATTTTTGAGGATGATTAGTTCAGTATTGACACAAGTTTTACTAATATCTTCTATAAGGATTGTGCAGCCTCTCCCCATTCCATTACCATTCTATAGGCCATTACCATCAACCAAAATAGCCATATCATTGACATTAAATCTCCCACAAGTGTTGATTGGGACTAATAGAATAATATTTTTTAAAAATTTATCCATGGTGACATAGCAGTTGAAGAAGAGGAAAGAGGTTGAGACAATATTCATGTATCAAAAGAACACTCCCCTAGTAGGACCTTTTCAAAGGTGCTAGGGGACAATCCAAGTTAGAACTTAGAATCTCCTAGTGACACTTTTTAAAAGCACTAGAAGAAAATAAAATTCAAAATCCAATGTTCATTAGTGAAACCTTCTTGAAGGTTCTATGGTACAATCAAGACAATTTCATTGGTGAAAACCTTTTTGAGGAAGCAATAGCTGAACAAAAAAGTTCTTCACTGCTTGATGAAGACAAAATCAAAGATCAAATCAAAATATATTCTTATCTATAGCCTAATTAGATGGTAGTTACTCTCAAGATCAAAAAATAGAAAAATCTAGTGGTTCTATCGAGAGAACAAGTCTTTAGCCCATCCACAACCAAAGTTATGTTGAATCTGGTATCAGAAACATTACGTGTGACTAAAAGCCCTGATATTCATTTATTTCCTCACCATTCCACATTCTATTATCATTTTCCATTCCATTTCATAATAAAACCTACCATCCATTACTTGTCCCTGTTTACCATCCATAGCCACACTTTCCTTTACAGAAGCTACAAATATACCTTGTTTTGATGCTTAAAGGAATCAAAATCAATGATCAACTAAGATCCCAAAAGCATTCTTGACAACCAAATCTATAGGCCATTCTTGATAAAGAAGTTATTTTGATGAGGTGTGGGATAGAAACTAACATGATCAAGTATTCTATTTGTATCATTTATTGATTAAGACATGAATCTCCCCATCAGTGGGAACAACAAAATCAAAAACCACACCTAGGCCAAAAACATGTACCATACCATTGCCATTGTTACATATCCATTTTCCATTATCAAAATACCTATCCATTCACCCTATCACTTGGGGGAAATCTTCTTACCATTTTATCCAATATATCAAAAATCATCATTATCCTTAGTAATACCATATAATCCTATCATTCCATCTCTATCTAGACCAAAGCCTATTTTTAGCCATCCTATCCAATCCTATTTTGATCTTAGTTACTTTGGTTCTTCTCGCATATTTTTTAGGGGTATTCCAAAGAAGTTTCAGTAATCAATTAAGTATGTATTTAAATGGTAGTCTATGAAAGTAGTGTGATAGTTGATCTAGAAAGACATCTTTCATCCTATCCATGTTTTTTTATGTGAGCTTGATTATAACCACCTATGGGAAAGTTAGTATCATTAACCTATGATATTTTTATCTTAGTTATAACCACCTATGGGTAACACTTGTTTATCATGCATTACCATATCACCTTGCCATTACTATTTTTATTTGACTAGCCATTTGCCAGATTTGAGAATTGTTGGGCCCTAGTTGGTTTTTTTCCACCTTTTATGTGGGTGAAACTACATTGACTTGAGTTTCTACTCTGGGACTATGTAGGCAACACTCAATACTTGTTGAGGTCAGCTTATTTACCCTTTTCCCCCATGCTCTCACTATTTTATGAGCAACCTAAGCCACACTCTCACCATTTTATGAGTAACCTAAGCCATCCTCTCACCATTTTATGAGCAACCTAAGCCACACTCTCATCATTTTGTGAGTAATTTAAGTCACCCTCTCACCATTTTATGAGTAACCTAAGTATGAATGCTCTCATTTTTTTGTGAGCTTGAACCATTTAGTGTCTCATCATTCTTGATTGAGTTGAGACACTCCAAAACACTTCCAAAAACATTTAAAAAATCATTACAAAAGAAAAAAAAACATTGACCACTTCTTTACCTTAAGGATTCTAGGAACCCTTACTAAGTTACAAGCAAATATTTTGTCATTTAGTTTCCCCATCCTTTTTGGCCTTTTTCTCTCTTGCACTTTCCATTTTTCAAGGCTACACATATTCTTCTATCACATCCATTATGTTTGTTTTCCTTAGTTATCATATTCTTCCCATTCCTTGGGAGAACTACATTTGGCTTGAAGTTTTTTATTGGATATTAAATCCATGAAACTATGTAGGCAGCATCCAATTGCCTAGTACATATGGAGATAGCTTGACCACCCCCTTCTTTTTCTTCTATTCCCCCATTTATATCATTTGTTAATTTATCACCTATTTTCTAGGGGCAATATTTGTAAGATTTTTATTGTATTATTTGTTTATTTATTTCTGCTTATTTTTTTTATATGTCTACCTATTTATTTATTTTTCGCATTGTTTACTTAATTCAATTTATGTGTGTTTATTGGGTGATTCCTTGTCCACACTTATACTTTAATCCATATATATTCATATGTTTACATTGTCATCATGGTTTCTATCATTGGTGTATTGTTTTCTATTGACTATTGGATTGCAGGAGTCAGTTCTTGTGCATATTTTGGCCAAATATTTATGGTGTTCTATCATAAATCCTACCATCACATGCTACAACAAAAATAAACTTCATGAAGGTATATAATCAATGGAGTTACATAAGTTTCTCTTTGGCACCTTGGCAAATCCTTCCATCCCACCCTTGATCAAATTAACCCAATGACCATTCTAGTTGTATCATTGTTAATTAGGATGAACATCTCCTCATTGGCAGCTACAATTGAATCATTCACATTGATCAATCTTATTTTTTTATTCATCACTTTGTATTTTCTCCTCTTTAATCTATATTCCAAGTTATATCCTTGAGTTATGCTTTTATCCAATCTAGGTCCTCTTCATGATTATAACTGCCTATAAGCAAATCATTATTTTGACTATTACTCATGATTATAACCACCTTTGGGAAAATCAACAATTTTTTTTTTAACATCAATACATGCAAGAATTTTCTCATTTGGATTAATCTCAACCATGGGCTAATTCCACCTTGATTCTTGTTTCTTTTTGAGGGACTATCCATCAATATATTTGATGGGCACTCCCTCGAGGGGGCATCATCATAGGCTTCCTAAACATCTTTTGGAGATTTTTTCTTTAACCATCATTTTATTTTTGGCATACAGGCCATTTCTCATTCTTTGAGAGGACAATTATTTGATTATATCTTGTAATGCCTTCCCAAATAGGGGTAGACTATAGACACCTAAAACTAGCCACTGATAACCTCCAATCAGGCTTTTGGCTATTTTCCACCTAAAACACATAATTTGGCCTAAAAACACTAAAACATTATAAATGAAGTGAAACTGACATATTCAAGATCCAATTTTGGCCAAGGTATCCCTAAATGGGGAAATGAAATTTATGGCCTGGCTAACTTTGATTAGTTCATTTCAAGTTGAAATGCCAAATTTGCACCTGCATGCCCTAGACTACTCTTTCCTATCAAATCTTTTTCACAAGACTTGTGCCTTTGTTATTTTTTTTTGGCAACATTCTAAGTGGGAATATGCATCTAATGCATCTGATGTGGACTTCCAATTCCAATCCACTCAAATTTAAGACCAATAATAGGGCATTCTAATCAATTTGAGTAATTTGTGCATAAAATGTTTAATCATGTTTAAGAGATAATTAAACCAAATCAAGGCTTAAACTAAAACTCCATAGAAACTTGTTGAATAATTTGTTTTGTAAATGAATATTAAATATCTACATCATCAAGTGACCTCATATCTTGGGAAGACATCCCTAGGCCATAAATGCCATAAATATCAGGATTCATGCCCTCCATGCCTTTTAATTACCCCTTCTTCTAATTCCATGATGAGGATAATTACAAACTTAATTCCAAAAATTGAATTAATCTTCAACCACACATCTCAATCTTGATATGGATGGTTGAGGTTGATTCTGATCAAATCCAAAAATCTATAAATAGGAGGCCTCACAACATCATTTCTATGCTTAATTAGTGAAAATTTATAATGCAAGATTGGTTCCAAAAAGCTTCAAGAAACTAGTGTTATAATGCCCATTCTAATCTAAGCCAAGCCAAGCAACAAGCCAAAGGTGCCAAGAGGAGATGAAGCTAGCCAAAATCCATTGAAGAAGACCTCTTGAAGCACAACCTGAGTAAGCCACCACAACAAGCATTTTGGAGCATCCAAGGAAGGTAAAAGAGTTTTATTTTGCATTTTATTTTTGTGTTTCATTAACGATTTTTAACTAAGCTCTCCCTAGTGTCTATGCCTAGATATTTTATGATATTAGTGTGTTTATTTCATTTTTTTAATTTTAGAACTAACACCATACTAGCCATCCTCTCTTTAGTCAAATTCCTAGATCACACATACCACTCCTTTAATCACTAAAACACATTTGCATAACATACCCATATCCTCTAGCTTACTTCCTCCTAAGAGGACTATTACACTGCCTTGACCAAATCCAAAACTAACTTCCCTTATAGATTGAGAAGAGACAAACCTTTTAAAGAGATAAATTAGGGTAAATGCTTTAGGAAGTGGAAACAAAAACCTTGGAGCATCATGAGGAAAATCTTTACAACATTCACCCATAATTATTTTTCTCCCTAAAGAGGATATCCTTGCTACTCTCAACTAGATTTGAAATGGAAAATAGGCTCTATCACCATTTCGAACTAGAGCATCCATATTTGGACCTCATCCTTTGGTGAGACTAAAAGAATCCAATGGACTCCTATTATAAAAAACATCTACCATTACAAAGGTATCTTCCAATAGTAATAATATTATTACATAATCCCCTAAATCCTTATAGAACCTAGGTGTAATGTCTTATCCCAACATAAAGTACCTTCTATGGGAGATATTTGAATAATTAATGTGAAGAATAAATACTTGAAATCAAATTCAAATTCCATTCCAATGCCTTAGAGTGTTAAAAACCCCAACCAAGATCCGTTATGGTGGTCCTACTCTAATATTATCAATTAACTCCTTCAAACTTCACTTATCACATTACCACCCATAAAACTTATTAACCTTGTTGGATCCCAAACTACACCAAGTAATTTGTGCCTTTTTCAAGATCAAAATATTTAGGAGGTTGAAAATATGTTTTGTTTTGATATATTTGTCCAAGGTATTTTGTTGATTTTCCAAGTTTCATTAGATCATGTGTTAGAATTTAAAATTACACTAGAGCAATTGGGCCCTTGTCTGTGAAAATGTCTAAGTCTAATTTGGGTTGAATATCAATGTTTAAGTCATTAGCCCTAGTTTTGTCTCCATATTTTCCTTTAGAAGGAAAAGGTCATATTCATAGTTTTCTAAGTTCTTTGTTATGTATTTGTTTGGTGAAGGTGCTCTTTCCCTTATTATCTAGCCTTTTGCATGAACACAATATTTGACAAAATAGGTATTTGGATTTTTTTACATAAAAAAAAAATTTGAAAGACATATTTCCATCAGACATTTTGTCTATTATAAATTTTTTTAAGGAAATTGATGACTTATATTTTTCAAGATAAGCTTTTTACATAAGTTCTAAAGGTTTATTTCATTTATTTTTGGTCATTTGTTTCAAATTTTTTATTCATAACAAAAAGTCTAAAGGGCACTTGTCTTTCAAGGATTTTGCTTGAACAAAAAACCTAAAGGAAATCCTTTATTTTGAGAAAGATGCTAAGTCATATTTATTTCAAACTTTTTATCCATGGTAAAAGGTTTGAAGGGAACTTTCCCTTTGAGTATTTTGTTTGCACAACAATCCCAAAGGAACTGTAAGGTCATTTGTTACAGCCAAAGGTTTTGTGGTGGGAAGATTCACTATGAAAATATAGAAATGTATCCAAGTCTCTTTGCATACATTGAATTGTTACCTTGTGATCAAAGGATAAAATTTATGGGGCCCTGGATGAAATTGTTGTGTTTCACCTTCAATGTGTTTTGGTTATAGAGGCGAGGAATTGCCCGATGAGCTGAATGAAAGACACATGGTTATCTAAAGGGACTTATAAGACATTATCTCATTAGAATGCCCAGGTCAAATTCATCATATTTATAAGGTAATGACTAGTTCATTTAGTTTTATAAGTAATGAGTGAATTTTTAGGGATCAGAAGGATCTTGCATTGTCCCCATATCAAGAAGGATGGTGCAAAGATGAAAAGTTAGACAAGAGTCTGATCTGGCATCTAAGTTGGATACGTGGTAGGTCCTCAAGGTTTTATAAGTTTTAGGCCCTTTTTAAATATTACCTCATTTGCATTTTGGTGGGAAAAATGTAAAAGGTCTCCAAGGCTTGAACACCTAGATTTGTAAAGAAAGTAATGACACATGGTAGGTCCTTAGGGATTTTCAAGCTTTGGGCCCTTTTTGAAAATGGTATCACTTACCTCTAGGTGGGCAAGGTACAAAAAGTCCTAGAATGACAAAAAAACATTGGAATAAAAAGTTTTCTTATATGGATCGACATGTTACAAGGAGGATTGTTTAACATAAAGGAAACATTTGCACCTTCTCCTTCCTATTTCTAAAGAAGCTTAAAAAACTAAAGAGGATAGTTGGTAATTAGCCATTATGTTTTAAATCATTAATGGCAACATTAATTTCAAAATTCAAATGATTATAACTAAGGTATTTGCCTTCATTCATGTTTAATTTTGCATTCAAAGCTTTTACCTATGTCCTCGAGCCATTTGTATGCCCTATCTATGTGAAACATGAAAGAGTGATTATGGAAAATTATTCAAATATTTTTAGCTTCAATTATGTACAACCATCCAGATTATCAATAAGTATTCTTCTAGCTCATTATATTGTGTTCTTTGAATGGGTTTGAAGGTATTTCAAAGGTGATTTGAGTGAAGAATTTTTTGGATTTCACAGTATTGCACTACAAATCTATGTAACAATGATGGCATCTTCAACATCTATGAAAAGCAAAACTATTTTTGTGTTTCCTTACTTTTTCTTTCTTGATTTTTTTTAATTTAAAAAGATAGGAGAAACATGAGATAAAGGGTATGTACCTGGTAAACACTATGCTTGTTGATGACTAGATGAAGTGAGAACTCATTCTTTTGTGAGGGAATAATGACCTATAAATCATATGAACTCATGAAAAATATGTTAATAAAAAGGTAAGGGGCTGCCTGGTGAGAAACTAGTCCCAAGAAAGGAATGTGCTTCCTTACATGGATTTTAGCCCTTGTTCACCATTTAATTTTATTGATAAAAGATAAATTACAAATGGTAGATATGGAAATGATAACTATGATCAATATAAAAGAGATCTAATCTAAAGAAATATTGATATTATCAAAATAATGATTCCAAAATATAATAGCTTCATCAATATCTTCATAGATTACAACTAACTATTATTCTACATACTCTATGTTGGGTGCAAAAACCACAATGTGAAGGGATAGCTCAAAATAAATATCACTTTGATCAATAAATAGAGGTTATGGGAAATGGGAAGGTTAAATATGCTATCTATCTAATGTGCAAGTCTTGGTAAGGTCATCCATATGCAATAAATAGATTAAGGTCAGGTCCAAAAAAATTAGAAAAAGGGTTCAGGTATAGGTCAAAGGGTGGAAAGAAGTATAGAAAGGTAAAAGGGGGGATAAAATAATAATCTATAATTTTAGAATGACAGAGTTCATGGACGGTCAGGGTGACCATCGATGGTTGTACTGACTAGCAATAATTGGGTGATTCGTAGTGGTTGCTATAACCATCGATGGTTATGGCAACTATTGGTGGTTACCTATCAAGAGCTTGTTGGGGAGTGAAGGTGAGTTACAAAAATGTAACTATGAGGTGAGAAGGGTTATATGGGTATTTTAGGTAGGGGAAATGATAGAGATGGTGTGTAATAGAGAACAGACTACTAATATGCAAATAGTGATAAAACATAGTTGAGAAAATAAAGTAAAGTACCTATGCTTTGAAGAGTTGAATGGTTGGATGTCTAGAGGGATGTGGGTAGTATAATATTAGTTTAGATTGATAATCATATGAACAAATATTTAGGTTACTAAATGCCTACAAAGGAAATGAGAGATCTGGATATGAGAATTTAAGATGCACAACTCTCCCAAGAACCTTGCATTTATAGAAAAAAATTGCTAAGTGAGGAGGGATGTTTTGAGGGAAAGTTGATAATTTGGGAGGATAAAGATGTCCATTTCATAAGAAATAAAGACATGAGATGTGCATGGTAAAGTTTCTATTTTTCCTGTGTAAGCTCATCCATGGCTAGATTATTTTTGTGTTACAGGGGTGGATACCTAACCATCGATAGTTAGGGTAACTATAGATGGATGGGGTGACCATTGATGGTATATCCCTTGGTGAAAAAAGGGTTCAAAAGAGTCAAGGATAAAATGTTAAAATATGTGGTGGCTAGGTGTAAAGGGTGAACTAACTAGCTAGGTAGTTAACTAATGGTCAAGAATAGGTCCAAGGTGATGTGATACTAAAAATGTTCAAGAGGACATTTTTAGGTTTCCATATTTTTCCCCTTTTTGTTGTGTAGATTTAGGTTAATAAGCCATAGAACAAAAATTGAAGGTTGATAGTTCAGATTCAGTTTCCCTGAGTATGGGAGGAGGGTATTCCCCCTCAAACTAGGAGCCAATGAGGTAATATAGAATGTAGGTCATGGTTTGATAAAAGGAAAGAAGGTTTAGGTACAAAAACACAACTACGTACACAAGGTGTGATGAGATGCTAAGGGCATAAAATCATGCAAAGACAAAAAAAGGCCAATGTTGATAACAGGAAGTTCAAATTCTAGGATAAGTGATAAGGTAACTAGTCCCCAACATTGGTCATTGTTGATTATGTTACGCATATCAAATGTCCAAGAAAGGTTCTATGTTTACTTGGGTATCCAAGGTAGGAAATGCTCCTAATAAAAACACAATTGGTTTGGTCATGCACAAGGTGGTGCAAGAAAAGTTCAATAAGGCCAAATTGGTTGAAGCATTCAATAATGACCAAAGCAAGGTCATCATAAGGTGTATCAGTAGGTTTGTTCTAAAAGAGGGGGAAACATTTTAGTGAATGTAATTAAGTAGGTGGTTGGGTAGGGGGTATGGCCGAGCTGACTCCTAATGCACAAGGAAAGAGAATGATGCCTATATGGTTCCATGGACAATACATCCAATATGGACTTCAAGCCAAATGTAGTTTTTGGTTGGGGAGAGGGCGACTCGCAAATAAGTTTGATTTTAGGGGAAATAGGTTACCCCATTTAGGTGTGGTCAAGGTCAGGTTAAGATGAAAAAGAGTAAAAAGTTAAAAGGGAAATGTTTAGGGTGTTCTTTAAAAAAGAAAGGTGGAAAACTCTAACCATCAATGGTTATGTGATTGTTGATGGTCAGGGTCAACTAGTGATGGTTACCCAACCATCGATGGTCAGGGTTAACTGTCAATGATTTGGGCAATTGTTGATGGTTAGGACCCCAAAACCCCAAAACCATGATAAAAGAAAAAGGAATAGAGAAGAAAAGTTGTTATTTGTGCAAAATTAGCATAGTTCTATCATTTTGTGGGCTGCTTTGTATGAAGAGTGAAAGGGATTATTGGGAGTGGGGTGAGTTGTCAAGATGAGATTAGTGTTGGGAGAGTGAGAGTGTAGTGGAGATGGATCTAGGAGATGTACCAATGGCAAGGCATGATTTGAGGAGGTGTCATTGATCACGGAATGAGGTGGGTGTTATTTCTTAAATTGATAGAATAATATGATAATAGAAATAAAAAAATTAAAGTTAGGTATTATGCATTGCTTATGTGTGGGAATTGAAAACCTAGGGGGAAGGGTGATGGTTTTTGTGAACTATGTGGGGATAAAGAGAGGGGGTGGTTATATAGCTCAACAAGGGATTAATAGGGGTGAGGAAGTAAGGAAAAAGGCATGGGATGGTGTCTTTGGTGTGTTTTTGGGTGTTTTGGGGAGGTTGGGGGGTCAAAGCCTATGGCCAATGGTCACCTATAGGTGATTGTCGATGGTTGACCCAACCGTTGGTAGTCAACCCTAAGGGTATAAAATACCCCAAGGGGTCCATCGATGGTTGGAATAACTAGTAATGGTAAAAAAATGGGGGGTTAGGTTTTTTTTGGATAAAGAGAGCATGGGGGGAAAAGATTTGTAGGTGGGTTTTAAATAAGTGTTTATAGGAATAACTAGTTGAATAAATAGATGCTTGGGGAAAAGATATATAGTTATTTTTAGGAATAAGGATAGGGAAAGTAATTAGACATGAAAATAGTTGTTTTGAGATTGATAATCTTATAGGGTGTATAAAAGGTGGGTAGGTGATTTAAATAGTGTTTTGGTGTAGAGGATAGTAAAGAGGTAGGGTAGAAGTTTATCAGGACCAACTAGGGGAATATAATAGAGAAAAGAATTAATTATTTTAGTTTTCATGTTCATAGGTATAGGTTCTTACATAATTCATGATATAATTATTTTCTAGGCATGAGAGTAGATCCACCTACGATATCAAGTACCTGAGATCTTTGTAGAGATGAGGGATGCCATATCAATGGATGACTAGAAACACATGGACACAATGGGTTTTAGAGTGATGAAACATTACTAGTGCCTCCTGAGAGATGCTAAGATGATAGTCACCCTCATATTGAGATGGGATCTAGTGACTAACACCTTTTGGTTATTGATAGGGGAGATGAGCATCCTATTAAAGGATGCGCATCGAATTACACATCTACCTATTCAAGGTGATCCCATATACCATATTGAGGGGGATGATATGGATGAGTGTATGGATATGATAAAGGTGATTCATAGTTCTATTCTAGAGGGTTCAGTATCAGGCCACTATACTAGAGAGCCCCAAGGGTAAACACTTACTGATTATGTTATAGTTAGTAGTTACCTATTATGCATTACCATATTTGATCAGAGGGAGATACCCTTGTGTGTTATTTGGGGTATTGGTTGAGTTATTTCTAGGTAGAGTTATGTTTGGATGGGTATAGGTATTATTGGTGAAAATATATAGAGAGTTGTGGGGATTTTGGGCATATAAATAGTATGTCATCAGTGTGGGATTTATATTACACTTTTAGACTTATGAGAAAATATGAGTGTTGTGGCCATTGGGTTTACCAACCAAGGGGTATCTACCAATGGATTATAGGGTTGGTTTCTACCAATGGAGGAGAGATAGGTCCATGATAGGGGTAGGTGGTGGTACACGTGACCTAGACTAGTTTAGAGAGGCACTATAGGGTTTGGTGGATGGAGACATAGTATGAAGGCCATATAGGGAGTGGCTTATATGGGAGGGATACCAACATCATACATTATATTTAAAGATCTAAAGGTGGGTCTATAGGTGAAGGGAGGGAGAGACTAAGCATATCTCATTTGAGAGGGTATAGTGATAGTTTAGAATGGTACAGGAGATCCCTCCTAATTTTTCATGGTATAAGAGGAAGGATTCAGAGTATCAACTTCTAGATCCATAGCCATAGGATGCAATTTTGGATTTTAAGGAGTTATTGTTGAGGGGAGGTGATGATGTAGGGATAAAACTTGACTAACTTGCATAGTTTTAGGGTATATATACTATGATGGATTTTGGTTTTAGGTATGGTGATAGGGCATTGATGGATGTAGATCAGAAATAGGGGCTAGTGTAAGAGGACCCATAGGTGATAATAGAACTAGAAACAACTTATACCTAGATATCTATGTTATAGGGGTAGGTTTTGACTCTTTAGGGTTAGGTAGGAGGAGTCATAGTGGAGAAAGACTAGGCATGTGCATAGGTTACAAATTTATAGGGGTAAGTGGCCATATTATAGGGTTAGGTGACTACATTGATAGGGGAATGAGACTAGGCAAGGGTCTCACTTGGTGTGGTGACCTAGGAGAGAGACTCCTTATGATGAGCTAGTAGAGTAGTAACAAGTACAACACCTCCTAGCTATGTCACATAGACTAGGTATCATGAAATGATATAGGAGCTAAAGTATTATGAGGGCATTATGTGAGCATAGTGTCTTAATGAACTGAGGTAGGGAGAGTATCAGTTGAGTTTGTCAAGTGGGGTAGGTTTGGGGATGCCAGGGTAGTGGGCTATAGTAGTGGATCAGTAGGCAGTGCCTCTACCCAATACAAGTGGGGCTAGCAATAGTGGTCTACCAAGGTCATGAGATGTATATGATCCATTTTTGATACTAGTCTATGTTCCAAAAATGTGAGATGTATTTTGAGTGATAGTTATGATGTGTGTGTGTGCACGTGCGCGCACGCGTGTGAGTGTTTTCATTTGAGATGTTATGTTGATGGTGACTGATGTTTATTTGATGGTTATGTTTTAATGTTAATTATGTTATGATAGGTAGATCGTGATGTGTTGATTTTTGATGATGTTTAATGATTATAGATGATTAATTAATATAGTTGTGTGATAAAGTGTGATTTAATAATGTTATTCATAATTGTTAATTTAATGTTTTGATGTGAGGTTGGTTAATCATGTTAGCTAGGTATGCTAAGTTGGTTGGATGTTAATGCTTTAATTTTTGGAATGATTTTGGTTTTAATAGGTAGGTTAGGTATGGGTGACAATGAAAAGGGGCATGCTAGATTCTTTGGCAAGGATCTTATTATACCCCATAAGGAAGATAGGATCTTAGTGAAAGTGAACCTTGCATTTTCATCAAATTAGTGTTTTTCTAGTAGTAAGGTGTGTCATATAAACACCATGTGTCAAGTGAGCTTTGAATCCATTGATTTATAGATGTGATATGAAAAAGGGAGGGTAGTGATAAGTACGTAGGGGAAGAAGTGTTAGATAGGGAACTGTGTATGATTTCACTTGCCCCTTTACTTAGGTGATGTCTAAAACTAAAACATACTAATCTATGTCTTTTATAGGGATAGAGTGAGATGAATATGGGAATTATACCAATATTAAAAGAGAATTGATTGTGGTTATTTTAGGATAATTTTGACTTTTTGATAGGGTCATGCATTGATTTAAAAGAGGTGAAGTTGATCAAGGTAGGAAGCTTCATTGAGATACAAAATAAAGTTGATTGTGGTTGCTAAATATTATTTATCATGTTAGCTTAGCCATCCTTTGAGAGAGTGGTCTAAGTCTGAGGTTCGATAGCTATCCTTCAAGAGAGAAATCTATAATTTTATCATTTGGATGATATCTATCCTTGAAGGGAGCTATCTATTTTTTTTCTTATGATAATGGACCCAAATAATATGTATCCCAAAAATCTTGAACTTTTGTTTTAGAAATAGATGCATCTATTTCAAGCTTAGAGCAAAACCATTTGTAAGGGAAAATTTATGCCTCAATATGATGGTTATATGATGATAGGAAGGAGTCTTAAAGAACATGTGACCATGGGATTCCATCTAATAAAGATGAAAATTATCCATGAGAACCATGCCATGGGTAGAGCCATGGTACCCACATTTAATATTGGATGAAAATTCTTGATGGATAATCACATGGATCTAGTGTAACCACATGTCCCTAAGGAGAATAGGGTAAGAAGATTAGGGAAGTGATAAGTTCTTAAAATCAAAGGATGAACTTAAGTTAGATATCAGGGTGTGTTAGATAGGCCTTATCAATAAAAAGGATGCAAATGTGAAGCAATGAGAGGCTCAGGTTTTGGTTTACCTTTGAGAGAGGATAAATGCTAAGATCCTGACCCATACTTATGGGCTAAAATATAGGGTCCGAGATAGTTGATGGAAAAATTACCCCTTTTTGTTTTTTCCATGTTTGTTACATGTTGGTTTTCTTTAAGAATAGGTCTCCAATGTTAAATTATCAAACTATTAGACATTGTTGTAGGTGCGGGTGACACACTCGTGATATACATGAAGATGATTAAGGACAATGAGGTGATGCTCATCAAGTACCTCCAGACATGTGAGATGTTCTTGATGATAATATTCCTCAAAAATGATCTCTCATAAGGATATATGAAGAGAGGGGATTTGGACTTCAAGTGGTAAAATGGCTTCTACCCTAAAGACAATGGAAAAAGGTTTAGCAACCAAAATGAATGAGATGTGCAAATGCCAATCCCTTCTCAAATCATTAAAAATCTTAGTTAAAACTTTGATGAGAGTTTTATTAGAGGATTCTACCTATCCATTGGCTTGTGGTCAATAAGGGGAGGAATGATTAAGTTTGATACTGAAGGTGTTGTAGAGAGCTTGGATCTTTTTTTCTTGATATACTTACCATTATTAGTGATTATTTTATGAGGGACACCAAAATGGAAAATGATGTGGTGATTGATGATGTCAATGATCTTTTCAAATTTAATTGAGATAAGGGGGATGACCTCCACCCATTTAATAAAGTGTTTGGTAGTGGTAAGGATGAATTGGTCTCATTGAAATGAATGAGGGTTGATTTCTCCAATGAAATCAATGCCCCATTATAAGAAAGGCTAGAAATCCTTAGATACTTGAAGTCTATGAGTGGGTGCATGATGAAAATTAGTGTGTTTTTGGAATTTGACACACTTCTTGACATAGTCACAATAATCTTGATTAAGTTTGGGCCAATAATAACTTAGATGAAGGATACATTTGGCAATAGCCAAACCATTGAAATGTCCCTTGCATATCCCATCATAAGTCTCTTTGATAGCATGGGGAATTTCATAAATATGAAGACATCAAAGGAGAAGGCCATCAAAGCCTTGTTTATAAATAATTTACCCTAGTATTAAGTAGGAAGAGGTGATTTGAATGAAATATTTATGAGCATTTCTTGAAAGATTGGGCAGAAGGACACCAATATTAAGGTAGTTAAAGATTTGGTCATACCAAATGTCTAAATGTGATGTTTCCACTTGGAAAATGGTAGGAAGATCAAGAGTGAGGTAAGATGGGGTGACAAATTAGTGTATAGTGACAAATAGTTTAGATTCAATAGGTTAGAGTGGAATTTGGGATACAAGGGAAGCTATTATGTCTACAAATTTATTTTTAGAGTGAGGGATTGATTAGATAGTATAATGGTTAAATAATGCTAATAGTTTTTCAGTAAGTTTTTAATACTTTAAAAGAACATCATTTTTGCATTGATAGGCTCCTGTGACCTAGTTCATAATAAGTTGAGAATCTCCAAAGATGCGTATAGATTTGACTCCTAAAGCTAGGGTGGTTTAGATACCTATGATCAAGGCCTTGAATTTGGCTATATTATTGGTGCATTTGAAATTGATTTTTACAAAAAGTGGGAGAGGTTCTCCATTAATAGGAATGAATACTATGCTAGAACCTCTACCATTTTGACATTTGGAACCATCAAAATATATAGTCATTTGATAGGTGGGTTATTCTAAAGAAAAAGTAGATATAGACTCATCTGGAAAGGAAAAAAGATGAATTTGATTATTAGGGAGAGGAGCTTCAGCTAATTATTCCACAATGACTATCCTTTTATGGACCTTTGCAAATGAAATCTAAGATCGAATTCAGCTAAAAGCATGAACCACTTAGTCATACATTGGTTATGATATGGCTTAAAGTACATATACTTGAGGGGGTAAGTGTTGGTAAGGACATATTTTTTGTGGTTAAAAATATAGTGATGAAGTTTAGAGGTGACGAAAACAAAGTCAAAGTTTTTCTAGATTGGTGTATCAGTATTAATAGTCAATGAGGGTATGACTGATGTAATAAATACCCTAATCCTTATGTTGGTCATTATGATGAGCAAGCATGGCTCCAAAACAATGATCAGTGGTAGATATGTATAAATAATAGGGTTGATCTTCCCTTGGGGGAATAAGGATAGGTAGAGAAAGAAGATACTCCTTGGTTGTTGTAGACACCAAAATTACATCACATACATGTGTATAACTCCCTATGTTGAAACCCCACTAATCCCATTTTAATAATAAAAATTAATCTCCCTAACCCATAATTTTACCCCTCACACATTTAATTAATTTAAAATAATTAATTAAGTTAATTAAAAACCCCTATTGCCACCTTACTTGGCCACCTCACCGTATGACTAGTTCTCCTCTAATGAGTCACCTGAAGACCTAGTCCCCTCATCTTAACTACCTAAGACTTATTCTCACTTCCAAACTAAATTCATAAACAACTACTTCCTTCCTAGCCTCCTATTTTTACCATTTTATAATGGGTATCACACTTGGCACACACAAAAATATAAAATAGGCCAAAATAGAAAGGTTTACCTATTCTAGGGTTGTGGACATAGGTCAACCCATGATTGACATTAGTGGGATACCTTACGATATCAGTGAGATTTCTAACATCAGCAATATAAGCTAAACTCCAACCACTAGTTTAGGTTAGTAGAAATTAAGAAAATTGATTCTTACCCTCATTCAGAATATTGACATTCTATTTTGACATCTAGGCTTACAATCACCTTGTGTAAGTCAATCACCATCAGTAATTGAGCTCTTGAGGACAAAGAACATCTGCTGGTTCTATCTATTTAGGCATTCAGGTTCAAACTCTTAGATAGAAACCATCAACATGACATTTATCATTTAGGGACTACCACAACTAAGTATATCACTGATACTATAGGTCATTTAAATATTTATTATTTTATTTCTCTATATCTACCTTGCACTACTTTACCCACTTTTGAATGTACCCCTATGAGGGAGCTACAAATATTTCTTGCTTGTTTCCCCTTACATACATACCAAACCTCTGACTAAACTTAACCAAGACATAAACTCCTTGTCCTAACTCTCTCAACCTCTCTAACCTGATCTAAACCATTTCCTAGACCTAAAAAAGCTCTCTGAAACATCCCATATAATTATTACCCCTACTGATGTTGACATCCTACCCAACATTGATCACCTCACTACCAATCTCAGTAACTTAACTAACATTAGTCACACACCTACTAACATCAGTGACTATCAATTACCTAAGCTCTTCAAAACCTACCCAAACAACTTCCAAAACACCAAAAAAATACCTCACCTGTACCTTGTCACTCTCTACTATGAACAAGTTATTTAAAATGGTAATCTTATCTATTTTTTTCTCTCTATTTATCTCTATTTTAGTTATTTATTTTTATTTTTCCTCTCAAAAGTGGACTATCATCTCTAGGGAAGTTTCACACTTCCTAGAATAAGCATGTAGCTTGGTAACCCACTCATTTATCTGCTAACAAACATCTTGTGGTAGTGCTTTATGATTTATAGGTAATCCTCCCTAGCCAAAGAGGAGTGCTCAAAACATCTAGATACAACATGCAAACCAAATCCAAGTTCATTCTAATCACTTATCCCCATCCTTCTCTCTTTTTTCCTTTAAATTCAAAATAGACAAATTTTAGTGAAATATTTGTCATGCCTGGTGGGACCCTAGAGTTTTCCTTGGGTTCATTTCTTATTTTAAATATTCATATAGGTGCATTATAGTGAAATTTCATTTTTTTCACTTCCTTCCTTCTCTTTTCTCTTAAAAATGGAAAATTCAATATTTTGTTTCTCTCTTTAAAAGGTAGTAAAATTGAAATTGTCTTTCTTTTCTCCTTGCTTATAAATTTTTTTTGTCATTTTCTTATAAAGACAAAAGAAAATATCTTATTTTCTTCCTTTCGCATCCCCATTAAGATAGTAAAATTCATATTCTATTCCTATTTCCTCTTTTTTTTCATTTCAATCTCAACATTTCATAGTTTGCTTGTTGCATATTAACTCACCTAGGTAATGTATAGTAAAAATACTCTACGTTTCATTTTGATTTACAGTTGTGCAATCTAAATTTTGTCCCTGTACACTTTGGTTCGAGAAGATGGAGTTTTTGAATTAGAGCGTGAGCTTGAATATATTTTTGCCTCAATTTTATCTAAGTGTCAAAATCGAGTGGAAGCTACCAAGTGTCATCGACTGAGGCATCTTTCATAATTTCTAGAAGTTGGTCAGGATGTACCATGTGTCTCATAGTAACTCAGTAGAATGTGACAAGTGTCAGCATCCATGTTTCATGTTGGCATGCATGTTTCAAATCTCTTTTGAACAGAAGGTTTCAACAAGCTAAGTATCAAGATCAAGCAGAAGGTGCTAGGTGGCAATAGCGGAAGGTTTCAATGTGCTTTTCTAAAAGCAACGAAAGATGCCACGTATCCCCAGCTGAAGAGAGTGGAAGCCACCATGTGTCAACTTCTGAATTATTTTCATTTTGTTTCATTGACAAGTAAAGACTGTGGTGGATCCTATGTTTTTTTTCTAAGGCAAGCGGAAGCTAGCAAGTGTCACCATCCGTGTAAGCATGAAATGAGGCTTGATTGTTTATATAGTATAGAGAGGGAAATGCGGAGATGGACACATGTCACATTCAATATGTTTGTCAAAAGGTATCTAAAGGCAATAGAGATCACCACGTGTCCATTGTCAAGAGTAAGCAGAAAGCACCACATGTCCCTCTTCCCTTTTTGAAGTTGCTCAGGCGAGAAATACTTTGGGTCCCATTTTCTATAGAAGTTGTTTAAGTTTTGGAGAAGTGGATGGTGACAAATGTCAAGGACCAAACACTTCTAAGCGAAGACACAGTAAGAGTATAGGTTACGCAGAATGTGCCATGTGTCTTCAGTAAGTGCTGTGGAAGCTGCCAAGTGTCATTTTCTGGTGCTTCCTAAATAATAAGAAGGTTCTCAAGTAAAATAGGGGAAATCAGCCAAGTGTCCTCTTCCGTTTGATATAAGGGAGCATCCTGTGTATCTGTTTCAATGAATGAACTATAGGAAGACAAAATGTTTAAAAATCTAAGAAATATCTTCTATTAGACACTTCCATTTTAGTTAGATTTCAGTTGGGCCATTAGATTGGGAACATGCAAATAATCTAGAGCAAATCCAATGCTATAAATAGGGGTGTAGAGATCACCAGAAGGGAGGTTCAGAAGATTGGAGAGAATTTTTTGTGAGATACTATTATCAAGAGTATTTTTAGACTTTTAGAGCTGTGATCAGGAATATCATTTGCCTTTGTTCTATTTTCTTGAGTTGGAAAGTTTATGTAACTGTGCATGTTTTTGTGCCTTTTATGTGATTGGAGAATTAATAAGAAGACTGAGTTCTATGCCTTTGTTGATGTGTTCTATGTCATTGCAAAAGTACTCTAAGCTATGATCCTCTGTTTCTATTATTTATATCTTTTACATTGATCATGCCTTATTTGCTCTTTAATGTAATTGAATCTTACATATAGTTTCACTGTGCTTAAGATTAAGGGTTGAATTACATTCAGGCACATCGCCATAGTTAGATTTTCTTTCTTTGCATTTGTCTTTTGATTTAAATTCCTATCCCTTTCCCCCTAACACTCAAGATAAAGAAGAGACCAGCTTCTTAAAAATTTGGAGGTCATTTCAAGTTTCAAGTCCTACATTCTTGAAACTTCCCATTGTTGGTGTTAGAAACAAGAAAAATTTTAACCATCAAAAGTTTTTGGCATGCCCGATGGGACACCATCTTGAAGTTTCTTTTAAGACTATATGAACCAGAGAGCTACAAGGAGTTAGAGATGTGGACTAGTGACAAGATCTCAATCTGCTATAAATCTAGGTATTCTTTTTCTACCATTGGTAACTAGTCCTAGATGAAGAGTCAATCAGTTTATACTAATACCAAGAGTAAATATGGAAGCTCCTATACCCCCAAGGAATTATGCAAGTTGGAACACTAGCAGTCCTTTGATCTTACCAATACCACCAGCCACCTAGGACCCTATTCCATTAAATGCCTTGAAGGCTCTACCCAAATTCAGTGGGCAAGATTTTAAAACACCCAAATAACATTTTAAAGATGTATTTGATGTCTGTGTTATACATGTGGTCACACAGCAGAATGTGGCTATAAGATTATTAGCAGCTTCTTTTAAAAGAAAGGCCTTAGAATGGTATAGATATTTGACCCCAAATACAATATCTACATGGGATCAGCTTGGAGATCTTTTATTTGAAAGATTTGAGGAAAAGGGTGATAAGTCTTCTTTGTTGCAACAATTGATTACTATTCAAAGAGCACCACAAGAAGCAATGACTGACTTCAATTCCAAATTTCAAAAGACTTGGGAAAGGATTCTTGCTATAGCTAGACCATTACCTGGTATGGATATAGTGTTTTATCTTAAGGCTTTAAATTTAGATATATCTATTATGATTCAGTCACTTGGAGGACAGGCTCTGCCAGAGGCTTATGACTATGTAGTCAGAGTTGAAAATAATTTGATAGATGCTGGAAAGTTGCCCCCAAGGCCTTCCATGCCCATGTTTCTAGAAATTACCTTGCCATTACCTCAAAAATCCCCTAAATCCATAGCTCCACCAGTGTATATGTATAAATATCCTCAACCACCTACTAAAGAACATGTCCCTGCTCAGTCATCTGAGATGGATGATATCAAGAATATCTTAAGGACATTTTCTAATGAGTTGATTAACATAAAGAGATAATAGAGTCCTTACCCTAGACCTCAATATCAAGGCTATCAAGGAAATAAATTTTAGTCACAACCAAACCAATATTAGCGTCATCAAAGGCAAAATAATCCTCAGCCAGCAAATAAATTAGTAGCAGTCCCTACACCCTCACAGATTGTTCCCCCCAATTCAAATAGATAAATTGTTCAAGGGAAAAATAATTATGCAGACAACACCAATGCCTGGTGTTTTCCTTGTAATAATGCTCATACACCTAGAGATTGTCCCATGGGAAATATACAACAAAACGTAGTAGATTAAAGAAGAATGGATGGACAATTTGCTAGTACTTCAGATGCACAAACTTATCAGTCTCTTGGTATGCAAAATTCAGTCCTAATGGCTCAAATGAAAGGGATGTATCTACAAAAAGAAGAAGAAATAGCCCCTAAACATGCTCTATTTTCAAAGGTTGAAGATGAAGAATTGATATTCTTGAATGAAGCTTTTGCTTCCAAGAAACTAGTGGTGCAATCAGACTACTATACTAGATCAAAGAAAAGGATGATGGAATAGCCTGAAGTTGAAAATAGTCAAGTTATGGAGAATCCTCCATTTCAAGGTCAAAAAAACATAGCTGTTAGACAAGAAGTGCCTCAGCTAGTACAGAACCAAGTGACTTCTACACAAATTCAAGAAAAAAAAAGATATCCTTATTTCCAAAGAAATCAAGCATTAGGACCAATGAATGTGGTGGAATAACTGAAGAAGACTCCAGCACAAGTATCAATATGGGACATAATAGATATTCTTAAACAAAAGATGTTGTTACAAGAAGCCTTACAAGGTTAATCAATGCCTAAACATAATGGCACCAAAGAAGGACTTACTGATAAAGAAAAGCTTAAGGACACAGGTCCTTTGAAGACAATAGCCTTTGTGAACAATGCAGCAGAGGTAAGTAAATACAAGCCCGAGCCTTTCTATTTGACTCTGATAGTTGGAAAGAAACACTTGCATAATGCATTGATAGATTTAGGGGCTAGTACTACAATAATGCCGAAGCAAATAGTTGATGCTTTAAAAATTAAGTATGAACCACTTACTAAAGGAGTTATGCAGTTAGATGGCAAATCAGTACAAACAATAGGGAGAATTAAACAACTTCCATTGTAATTATATACTTGTCCCAATATAATTGTCAATCAAGATGTAGTAGTCATAGATATAGATCCTATTTCTGGTTTATGTTTATCTAGAGATTTTACAGCCAAAATAGGAGGATATGTGTCCCTTGATTGGTCTCACCTCATCTTAAGAACCAAATATAGTTCAAAGATGAAAATTCTATCTGAACCACTATCAAAATATCATATCACTAATGAACCAACATCAAAATTAGAGGAAGATCATGCTATGTTGAATAAAGAAGAAAGGGTTTTTGTTGAAGAGTTGGTTGAATGGACAGAACATGATCAAGAAGAGGAAAATAACCATTTATTAGCTATGATGCATAGTGATCCATATGGAAATTATGACTCTACTGGTCTTGTCACTTATGTCATTTTTGATGAAGATCATGTAATCCCAAATGTTTTAAGGGAAGAGACACCAACTATTCAAGAATCTGAAAAAGGTTCAAAAATTTGGACCTTAAATTTTGATAGGGCCAGAAGTAAAAGTGGTGCTGGAGCAGGAATTTGTCTTGTTGCTCCAAATGGGGAGAAAATTTTGAGAGCTATTCATTTTCAATTTGCTTGTACCAATAATGATGCTGAATATGAATCCTTAGTTCATGGGCTCATTTTAGCCAAGAAAAAGGGAATAAAGAATTTAATAGTAAAAGGGGATTCAGAATTAGTGGTGAAGCAAATTAGGGAAAAGGCAATAGCCAAAAATATAAGGATGAGGTCATATAGACACAAAATTTGGGACCTAATAGAAGATTTAGAATCTTTCAATATTGAAGTAGTTCTAAGAACCCAAAATTCTAAAGCTAATAGGATGGCATAGATTGGCTCGCAATTTGATCCAGAAACTGGCCTATTAGTTAATAATGAGTCAGTAAAAGTTATTGTAAGACCAACTATCCCAAATAATGATGAGAATTGGTAAGTATTTGAGAATGATTCTCAGGTACTCTCATTCTTGCAACAATCAAGGGAATTTGTTGATCAATTTCAACCAAAGATTGAAGAGGCATATGGGGATCAAATTATATAATTAAAGAATAATAAGCTTCCCAAAGGCTTAATCACTTTAGAAAATCTATTTGATCCAGAAGATGTAGGCCTAGAAAAGAAAAGGTTCTAGGTAAACAAAGCAGATTATTCTAAAATAGAGGTGAGTGAAGGGAAAAAATAAAAAATTAGAAATTCTACAACACAAGAAGAAAGAGAAAGACTAATTGGCCTATGCAAAAAATATGATAGAGTCATATCCTGGAGCTATGAAGATCTTCATTGATATAATAGAGATATCATTTAGCACACAATAGAATTGACTGAAGGATCTAAGTCAATTAGACAAAAGTAGAGGCCAGTAAATCCAAGGATTGAATCTCTAATGGTAGATGAGTTACGAAAACTTTTAGATTCCAAAATAATTTTTCCAATCAAACACTCCACCTAGGTATCAAATCTAGTACCAGTCAGGAAAAAGAATGGTGACATAAGACTCTGTGTTGATTTTAGAGACTTGAATAGAACATCTTTGAAAGATCACTATCCCTTTCCATCTATGAACAAAATTTACAGACTGTGGCTGGATCAGAGATATTTTCCTTAATAGATGGTTTCTCTGGGTACAATCAAATTTGGTTGGCCGATGAAGATCAATACAAGACTACTTTTACTACCAAAAGGGGAACATTTGCATATGCTAAGATGCCATTTGGCCTATCAAATTCTAGATCCACTTTTCAAAGAGCTATGGATGTAGCATTTGGGGAACTTATAAATAAAATCATCTTGATTTATCTTGATGATCTTACTATTTTTTCAAAAAATGCTATTGATCATTTTGATCATTTAGAATCTATGTTTAAGAAATGTCAAGAATTTGGAATATCTTTGAATCCTAAAAAATGTATCTTTGTTGTCCCTCAAGGCAAATTATTGGGACATATAGTATCTAAAGAAGGATTCTTCATAGACCTAGAAAGAGTGGAATGCATAATGAACTTACCTCTTCCAGTAAATAAGAAAGCAATTCAATCTTTCTTGGGGAAGATTAATTTTGTCATTTGGTTCATATCTAACTTTGTAGGTTTGGTGAGACTAGTGACACTCTTGTTGAAAAAGGACCTAATTTTTAAGTGGACTATGGAAGGAAGACAAGCCTTCGAAGAGGTCAATAAATCTATCTCCTCATCCCCAGTACTTAGAAACCCAGACTTTTCTAAGCCTTTTGTAATGTATGTCTATGGAGGAGAGCTCAATATTGATGTTGTTCTAACACATAAGGATGATAGACAAGAGGGAGAGCATCCAATAGCCTTTTTATCAAGGAATCTTAGGGAATATGAAACCAGATACAAATTTGTTGAAAAGCAAGCATATGCTATGGTAAAATCCCTCAAAAAATTTAGGCATATAGTATCAAGAAGTAAGATTTTGATACTTGTGGCTCACCCAAGTGTCAAAGAATACAATATGGAGGGTGAAATTATTGAAAAAAGGGCAAATTGGATAACAAATATCCTTGAATATGATGTAGAGGTCAAACCTACTAAGTTAGTGAAAGGTAAATGGTTATGCCAATATATGACTCAAGAGCTTGAAAAGATGATACCTATGGAAATAGATTCAGGAATGAAAAAGGAAACTGTATTGAGGATACAAGAGGTTGATCAGAACTCTTAGGTCACAAACATGATTCATTTTATGAAATATGGGATTTACCCAAGAGAAGTCCCTCAAAACAAGAAGAGATACTATAGGATGTAAGGAATCCATTTTGTTTTAATTGAATAAGTTATTTTTAGGAGAAATTCTAATGGCAAGCTTTTAAGATGCATAGAGAAGGATGAGGCTAAGAAAATATTGCATGAAATGCATTATGGAGCCTCAGGTGGACATTTTTCTACAAAGACCATAGCTATAAAGGTAAGTGACGCAAGTTATTTCTGGCCTACTTTATTTATAGATTGTTATCAGCTAGTTAAAAAATGTCAATCTTGTCAATATTATGTGGGGATGAAGAGGAATGCAACAATGCCACTTAGTCCGATAATTGTGGATGAACCTTTTGCTCAATGGGGTCTTAACTTCATTGGAATGATAAATCTAGTGTCTAGTATGGGTCACAAATGGATCTTGACTACCACAGATTATTTCACCAGATGGATCGAGGTAGTGCCACTCAAAGAAGCAACATAAAATGTGATCCTAGATTTTCTAGGGAGTATCACTACTCACTTTGGAGCTCCTCGCACCATAATTTCAGATAATGATAATGCATTTTTAGGGTCTAAAGTATCTGAATTTGCATTAAAGCATGGAATATATCTAAAAACTTCCTCCAATTATTACCCTCAGGGTAATGGTTTGGTAGAATCAACTAACAAGAACCTGATTAGACTCATCAAAAGAATATGGACTAACCATCACAAAGAGTGGCATAAAATGCTTAATTTAGCACTGTGGGCTGATAGAATCACACCTAAACAGGTGATCAAAATGTCCCCATATGAATTGGTATATGTAAAATCTACTGTAATACCCCTAATCTTGGAGATTCCTGCTCTCCAGCTGATCAAACAGATTGAAATTGAAGAAAATGGCCCCATGCAGGTCAGACTTACAGAAATTTTGGAAGTTCAAGAAAAGAGGGATGCAACCCATTATTCATTAATTAAGCATCAAAAAATAATTAAGGACTACTTTGGTAAAAGGATTTCAAATTCTCATTTTGAATTAGGCTTAATTGTTTTGAAATGGGATGCAAGAGCCGCCAAGTCGGGTCAACATACTAAATTTGAAGCATTATGGACTAGCCCATATAAAATTTGTGCATGTAAACAGAGGAATTCATTTGACCTAGAAACAATGGAAGGAGAACCTGAAGAGATTCCTATGAATGGGATCTACTTGAAGCATTTTAGTTAACTTGGGTCTCTAATGTATTATAGTTAGATAGTTTCCCATTTTCGTGTTGTTTTGTTTTCTTGTTTTGTCTTTCCTTCTCTTCTTTTAAATATGTGTTCTTTGAACATGAAGCCACATCTCAGAGCCTTTTTTTCAAAATTTTCAAAATTCTTGACACATTTAATATCTCCCAAATCTTTAAAATTCCCTAAGGCACAGACAATTGCACAATGTGTCTATCTCATTGTCCCATGAAGATTTAGTAAGATTTACTAACGGTTATCTGGGTTTAATGCCATTTTGAGACTTGATGGGTCAATAAATACCTCATAGAAAGAGTTAAAGCCTACAACATCTCGAGCATTCCTACATCTATGAGAAATTTATTGCTACTTGAATTTTTAGTTCCTAGTAAACCTGCTTAAGCGAAAGTGCTTTTTGTTTTGCAAAAGTTCATACCGGTTATCACATAATAGATATAAATATGGAAGGAACATAGTCTTTGAAACAAGGAGCTAGGATTTATGAATCCCTTGATAAGTTTCTTTTGAGCAAATCATATACTTTAGCCCCCATGCAACCATTAAATACCTACCCACAGACCAGAGTCCCTGAAGCTGGTCACGCAAGTGACCCAGCAAAGATAAAAGATTACATAGATGGAGTCATGGATCTAATTCTTCAAAGAACTACTAACAAAACTCTCAAAGAAGGGGCACATCAAAGGTGTCTTCAGAGGGCCAAGGTGGGATAATATGAAACATTCACAATGAGGATATGGATTTCCCAACTGGCACAATTCATTGTCCCAGCTATGCATCCATGCCCTGATTTGGTTGAAATATGTGTCGGATTGTTTCATGCACCTTCAAGTACCATACAACAGGGTCTATTTATAGTGAAAATTACACCACAGGATATCAAAGATATGTTGGCCCTGTAATATGACAAGACAGCCACATTTCCTACCATTGCTAAGATGTAAAAAATGTGGGTAAACCTCAATACCCAATTAAGATTTCTAAAAATAGAGCTACAATTAGGTGATGATGATACAACTGTGCCGACACTGCCTGCAATAAGAGCACAATTTGCACAAGTGAGTCAAGATGTACTCTCCATGATAGCTTTCATTTTTGGAATGAAAGATGATATAACCATCTATGAAGAACAAATGGCTATCATCTTTAGATTGAAAATTGTTGATAAGACTCGGGAGTATCAGCTTGATTTTTTTGAGCATATTGCATATTCAATGGTGGAACAACTTGCCCAGTTCAGAGCTAAAGGGATTTTCAGGTATTCCTCTTATTTTTTTCACCTTATGTTGTATCATAACTCTAGCATATTTTCCAAACACATGCATTTAAATATGTATGATCCAAGTTTTGGTCTACAGAGGACTACCCCTGTGCCTGCATGGACACATATTTTATCTAAAACTAGCGACCCATATGAATTCTGGGAACTTTTTGTTGCCCCTGCTTTTTGTCATTTGAGCCTAGAACTAGTTATAAATAGACTATTCCCAAGTGTATCAAATATTATGGCTAATTTCTCAATTCCTTGTGATTTCTTTTTTGGATCCCACCATACAATTATTAGAGTCCATGGTTTTTGTGGGGAACCAGTATTGCTACCTAAGATTTTGACTCTTAGGTTAGAATTCTTAGAGGTCACCAGGTAGGTGTCTATAGTAGATAATGAATATGGCTCTGGGAAGAGGAAGATAAAAATGTATGACCTCTCATGGATGACAAACACGATGACACTAGAGGCCAGAGATGTTGAAATTGTGTTGCTTAGAAAGCTAGCCTTCCTGGGTTTCCTACTAATAAAAAATAAATGGGTATATGACCCAAATGGTTTTCTAGCCTCATGGATCAGGACTAATAAGGTTGTATCTAGAATAACACATGAGGTCCACCCCTTTTGGGAAAATAAGAAAAATCCTAGAGAAGATAATCTTGGGTTTTATGTTGAATTAATAGATTTGCCCCTTCAACAAAATAGACCATGGAAAACTTTCTATGTTAAGTAGAGGGAATTTGACCCTAAAATTAGAATGACTTCTATTTTGAGAAGAGCACTAAAGAATAAAGACTGGGATGCTAATAAAATAGAAGCCTATTAGAAATATAGGCAATAAATTTGTTAGACAACTCACTCTTTTGGGAACGTGGACTTAGATGAGAAATGAGAGGAACTCTGGGATGAGTGCCATCTATCCCCTATATCTAGCCCTAACACAAACAATTTACCAACATAGGGTGTAGAATTGGAAGCCAGAGTAGGATCCAGCCAAGAATCATAGGCCCCAAGGCAAACCATAGCTTTAGTCACTGTGACTGTTTGGCCCCAATCTCTTAGCGTCATGTAAAATAAAAAGAGTGTGGTATCTTCACAACCAAAAGCTTCCCCATTAGCATCAATCTTTGAGATTCCCAATTCTCCAAAAGCACCACTAGTAGAAGTGGTAAATATTGAAGAGAAGGGAGCACAACCAGAAGAAGAAATTCCAAAGAAGTGAAAGAGGGTGAAGTTTCAGCTTGTTTCAAAGGAGGGGGCAGAACCCTCACAATGCCAATTACAGAGTACTGTAGTTACTCATTAGGTAAGTGTCATTTCTCCTTCTTCTCAATTTCTCTCTTCTTCTATCGAGGTAACAATTCCATCTAGCCAATTAATATCCCCTACCAACTCTGATATACCCATTTTTCATTTTGCCCCACATATTCATACTCAAGCTTTATCATTGCCTCACTTTTCTCCCTTTGTTCCCAAGAAACTACCTTCTCAGATTGCCCATAGCCAATAACTGGCTATTCCATATGGCTTGACACATGGTTATCCTTTTACGGGTGGGCACATTGCCTCTCCTTCTACCTTCCAAACTCAAGTAGACACTGCTAGGAAGGCAAGGGAAGCCCGAAAGGGAAAAAAGTGGATCAAATATAACAAGGTCTTGGCTACACCACATCTTAGGTCACATTTTGACCCAATTTAGTAGCAAATGATGATGACCCATTTGTCACCAAATATAGTCAAGCCAAATGAGCAGATGCAGCTAGAGGATTATATAATGAATGCAGTGGCAATATATATATCCTTGTTCAGACCACAAGTTAGGGTCAAGATTCTAAATGAATCCACTTCTATAGTTGCTAAAGATTACTTGAAAATATCAAGGAAGCAATAGAAGATGGAGGCTAATCTAGCCAAAGAGAAGGCAAACTATAGCAATTTGACCACAAAAATCAATATGAAAGATAATGAAATAGAGAGTCTAAATAAATAGTTGCAAGATACTATTTCTCTTCAGAATCACCAAGCGATCCAGGCCCAAAATGATTCCTTAAAATCAGAACTAATGCAGGGAAAAGATGCAGTGATGACCCTAAGGCGAGAAAAAGTAGCATTACAAGAAAAATGCAAGGAAAGCCTGCTACAGGTTACTCAATTACAACATAAGCTACTGAGTGAATAGAACAATACCACATCTATACAAGCCCAGCTTCAAGTTGAGAAACAAAGGGCAGAACAACTGACACTGGAGCTTGCCAATAGGCCAAAGAATGTAGGAGTGTTAAAACTAGTAAAGGAACTTTATGAATCAATGTGGAAAAGAATCTCTTCAAAGATTATTCATCTTAGACCCTCTCTAACCTTTCTGCAAAATGCACAAAAATTATGCAAAAAGGTGGAGACATCAGTTGAAAACACTCTAGCTACTATTTTTAGGAGAGTTTTAGACTCTGAAATGCTGCTGCAAAAGCTTTATGATGCAACGGATGGAACATTGTCAGCAGCAAGAATCAATGACAGAATGGTCACTGCTAAGTGAGTGAATGAGTTTCTCAATTGCAATTCCACCGTAATCAAATACAGGGAGCTTCTAGATGTGATGAAAGAAGGAATCAATGAAATGAAAAAACACATTAAAGACCTAGTATAATTAGGTATTCCTTCTCCTTTTCCTGATGACAACACTGTGCTGATGGTGGATGAAATTGAACCTTTGTTGTTGGCCAAGCAGAATGATCAGATAGTTTTTAAGGATTTAAGGGATGATTCATTAGTACCTAAAGTAGAATCTATTTTGATTCCTATTTCCCAACTTGAATTCAAATTGAAGGCTATGGTTCAGATTTTGTAGAATTTTTCACACAAGGATATTATCAACCTTGATTTAGCCTTCAATGAATTGAAAAATAAGCAGTGGTTATCTGACAATGATTGGTTCACCTATCAAATAGCATTGTTGAAGCTGTGATTTTTGTCATTTTGATCAAGTGGGAGTTGTAGTTTCTTTTTGAGCAGGCTCAAAAGTCCTTGGGGTCACCAATAAATGTAGAGTAAAAATACTCTATGTTTCATTTTGATTCGCAGTCATGCAATCCAAATTTTTTCCCTGTACACTTTGGTTCGAGAAGATGTATTTTTTGACTCAGAGCATGGGCTCGAATTTCTTTTTGCCTCAATTTTGCCTAAGTGTCAAAATTGAGTAGAAGCTACCAAGTGTCATCAGTCGAGGCATCTTTCATAATTTCTATAAGTTGGTCGGTACATGCCACGCATCTCATAGTAACTCAGTGGAATGTGACAAGTGTTGAAATCCACGTTTCATGTTAGCATCCACATTTCAAATCTCTTTTGAGTTGAAGGTTTCGATAAGCTAAGTATCAAGATCAAGCAGAAGGCACCAAGTGGCAACAATGAAAGGTTTCAATGTGCTTTTCTAAAAGCAATGGAAGATGCCACGTATCTCCAGCTAAAGAGAGTGGAAGCCACCATGTGTTAAGTTCCAAATTATTTTCATTTTGTTTCATTGACAAGTAAAGACTGTGGTGGGTCCTGAGTTTTTATTCTGAGGCAAGCACAAGCCGCCAAGTGTTTCCATCCGTGTAAGCATGAAATGAGGCCCGATTGTTTCTATAGTATAGACAGGGCAATGCAGAGATGGACACATGTCATGTTCCATAGGTTTCTCAAAAGGTAGCTAAAGGTAGCGGAGATCACCACGTGTCCATTGTCAAGAGTAAGTGGAAAGTGCCACATGTCCCTGTTCCCTTTTTGAAGTTTCTCAGGTGAGAACTACTTTGGGTCCCATTTTATATAGAATTTTTTTAAGTATTGGAGAAGCGATGGTGACAAATGTCAAGGACTGAACACTTCTAAGTGAAGACACAATAAGAGTATAGGTTATGTAGAACATGCCATGTGTCTTCAATAAGTGCTGCAGAAGTTGCCAAGTGTCATTTTCTAGTACTTCCTAAATAAGAACAAGGTTTTCAAGTAAAATAGGGGAAATCAGCTAAGTGTCTTCTTTCATTTGATAGAAGGGAGAATCCTATGTATCTATTTCATTTAATGAACTAAAGGAAGATAGAAATTTTTAGAATCTAAGAAATATCTTCTGTTAGACATTTCTAGTTTAGCTAGATTTTAGTTGAGCCATTAGATTGGGAACACACAGACAATTTGGAGTGAATCCAATGCTATAAAGAGGGGTGTAGAGATCACCAAAAGGGAGGATCAGAAGATTGGAGAGAATTTTCTACGAGAGACTATTGTCAAGAGTTTTTTAGACTTTTAGAGCTGTGATCAGGAATATCATTTGCCTTTGTTCTATTTTCTTGAGTTGGAAAGTCTATGTAACTATGCATGTTTCTGTGCCTTTTATGTGACTAGAGAATTAATAAGAAGACTGAGTTTTGTGCCTTTGTTGATGTGTTCTATGTCATTGCAAAAGTACTCTAAGCTGTGAGCCTTTATTTCTATTGTTTCTATCTTTTACATTGATCATGCCTTGTTTTCTCTTTAATGTAATTGAATCTTACATATAGTTTCACTATGCTTAAGATTAAGGGTCAAATTACATTTAGGTGCATCACCATAGTTATATTTTATTTCTTTGTATTTGTGTTTCTATTTAAATTCCTATCCCTTTCCCCCAACACTCAAGATAAAGAAGAGACCAGCTTCTTAAAAATCTAGAGGTCGTTTCAAGTTGCAAGTCCCACATTCTTGAAACCTCCCATTGTTGGTGTTAGAAACAAGCACAATTTTTACCATCAATAGGTAATTAAAATCATTTTGAATAAATCATAGTACACCTATGTTACACCACCAAATCACATTCACATTAAAAAACATCAAAAATCACCTGAGAAAAGGCCCATTAGTATTTCATCACCTGGTAGATCACCTTACCTTACCCAGCCATCCTACTTAGATTTCACCACCAAGGGGAGAACCCACTCCATTCTATATCAGAGTATAATCTCTAGATAGAAGGTATATTTTGGCTAAGTGGCCTGGCTCAGCTCTAGGTTCATGAAGTGTAGAAAGCAAGCTCCTATAATAAGCCACGTACCTAGTCTAACATAGATTCCCTCTTGAGCACCAAAATAAATCTAAAATTAGCTCTAGATTACTTTCTAGTACCTTCAATAACCAGATTCTCTTCTCATTATTTGATTAAGGCATTAGCCAACATGAGACTAAAATTAATCTCTAACACTTAGTAGTTGATAGCTGCATGTTCTTTTTCTCCTTTTCAATCATCTTCTATATTTTTGAGTTGGTAAGGACACTTTTGTATGATCTACAAAATCAATTCTATTTCTAAAACTTAGATTGTATAACCTATTATCTTAGGTTTTATGAGTGTCATTTCTCTTTACACAGGCCTTTTACATATGATATTTTACCTATTTTTAGCCTCTAATTTCTTAAAAACATCAAATTTTCTATTTCTAAGATTTCATAGTGACCGACATCGGTTAACACTACCGGTATCGATAGACTTTACCTACTGACATCAATTTTTCCACTAACATTGGTGATATTTTCCTATTGATATCGATCATCCATACCAATGTCAGTGATTATGTAGTTTTCTTTGCTCAAAATAGCAAGCTAAAATAAGCTATTTCACTACATTCAAACCTAGTTTCTATTTATTCTATTTCAAATACAGAGTATTAAGAATATTTAAACCACCTCTTATATGGTATTGACATGAGTTCAAGCCAAAATTCTTATTGATTACATAAGTTAACAACCACTTCCACCTTCCCCTCTTACTTCTAATTCTATCATGGAGCATACTTTAGATACAGAGCATGCTCCTAGTGCTAACCAAATTCCCTTGTACCTAAGGGAGATCAAGATTTTTCTAAATTCATTGATTGTAATGTGGCAGCCCTTTAGCATTACCTTGTTATGAGCTAAACCCATAATTTTGTGGGTGACCCAATCTCTGATATGCCAACCTATTTGATGGAGACAACCTCAGTTTCAATTGCCTCCACTGTGTTCCCCATAGTTACCCAAACCACCACTTTGACAAGTAACCCAACTATAAATAGTGTCCAAAATATGGCATCTCCAACCACCCAATCCCACCTAAACATTGAAGTAACTTCTTTACTTTCACAACCATAACTTGATTAGCCAAGTTACACCCCATTCCAAAATTTAGTGGTGCCTATTCCATCCACTATCACACCTATAATTTCTCAAGTTACAGCTCACCCTTCATCCAGCCTAACCATGCCAATAATTTAACCTACAATAACAACAACTAACCAAGGCATAGTCTCCAATGCAATAGGATAAGTCCCTTTTCTTTTTGCACCTTAGCCTATGATTCATTATCCTTATGTTGCCCTAACACAACCTCATCAAGCTATGTAATATGATCCCTCTTCTTCCTATCAGCTCCCCTATAACATAAGAGGAATCCCCCAAACTAATCCCCATATAGACTTTATTAAGATGCTAATGGACAAGATGTCTAGTTTAGAGACATCCATTTTGGGTTCAAAGAATGTACTATCTTATGATCAGATATGCAATAAACCAATCCACCCTTTGGTGCCTATTCACCCTTATCCAATCCAATGGTAACTCCATAAATTTACTCATTTTCAGAGTAAGGAGGACCCACAAAATCACTTGCAAGAATTTAGGCATGCTTATTATTTAATAGGACATGATGATGCATTACTACTTCAAACTTTCCCTATGTCTCTTTAAGTGCTACCTTGGATTGGTATATCTCTATAGCTCATCACTCTCTTTTCTCATTTACCCAACTTGCACAAATATTTCTAGACCCTTTCTCTATTAACATTTCTAAGAAGGTTTCCATAATAGACCTTTATTCTATCAGACAATTTGATGGCATGTCTATTGTTAATTTTGTTTCTCATTGGATAAGCTTGATCAATCAACTCTCCTTATCCTTACCTCAATCTAAGCTTAAGATTATTTATATTTTCTCAAGGGCATGTGCTAAGCACATCTCATCCACACTCTAGGTACAAAATTTCCACACATTTTATGAAGCTTTTACAATGGCACAAAAACTTGAGGTTCATACTATTGATGAAGGCAAAGTCAAGTTGTACAGTAAGAATCCCAATACTAAGACAAATGACGATTCCTATAAAACTTCTCCATCTAACCAAAATGCTAAAGGCTATACTAACATGGTGGTCATTAAGTTAACCTCTTCCACAACCATAAACCTGTCTAATACTTCCACTTCTCAAAATCTAACCAAGAAATTCCAACAACGGTATGAACAAAGACAATATACTCCCATTGGGGAATCATATACATCCATTTTAGAGAAGTTATTGTAGCAAGGTGTCATAACCCTTCATCAAATTAAAATTATTATATAATTTGACCCTTCCCATCATATTTCAACCCGGTACAAGGAAGATGAGTTTTGTGGTTACCATCAAGTTAAAGGTCACAACTCTAATAATTAAAAGATGCTCAAGAACATTGTTCAAGATATGCTTGATAGAGGTGAGCTCATCTTGGATAATCCTAATGCACCTCCCAATAAAAGTATGGACATGTTTAAGCACCCTTTTCCAAACCATTTACCAAATAAAAATATTGTCTAGTCCACAACTAACTTAGGAGATCATATTATCCTTATGGTTAATATGGTCTTTCCTTTATTTTCAGTTCAACTGACCCCTCAACAGGAGACACTTATTTCATCAACTCCTCCACATTTAGTGGCACCTATTTTACCCATTCTTCCTCCTCAAGTAGAAGATCCTATTTCACCTGTTCTACTACCTCGAGAGGAAGAACCTCCTTTACCACTCCTTTTTCCTCTTAAGGATCCTATAATCCCAATTCTATTTGTACCAATATTACCTATCCTCTTACCGCTTGAAGACCACACCATACTAGTTCTTCAACCACATGTTTAAGGAAACATCATTCATATATTATACTCTCTTAATGAACCTTCTTCCCCTACCACTCTTCTACCTATAGAGAGTGATACCCCACCCATTTCACCTTTACACCTAGAAGATTTTATCTCATCTACTCCCATAATATATGAGAGACCTATTTTTCCTACTTCAATTGCACCACTCTAACCTCTTCTTTTACCTTTGGAGGATGATACTTTAGACATGCCTCACCCATATTTTGAAGGAGCCATAATACCTATGCTTTACCCTCTTAAGGAACCTACTTTTCCTACCTCCCCTCCACCCATGGTAGATCAAGTCTCTTCTCTTGTCTCAGTCAAAGAAGACCCCATTTCAGTTCTTTCTCATCTTTGGCCCAAAGTAACATAAACTAATAATTTTCCTCTTTCCCAAACACCATAGCTTTCTAAATATGCAACTATAAGGCCTACATCAATATTGTCAACACCCTTCTCACATTTAGTGAAAAGTCTAGAATTTATTGACTCCATGAAGCTTGACCATGTGACATTTTGGGATTAGCTTAAGACTCCATATCCAACACAATAAATGTCAACCTTTTCCACTAGTCCCCTTACTACAATTTACCTTAAGGTCTTTGACAAATCTAGAGTTTCTTTAGTAAAAGCATCAAAAGTTCAGTTGTCTATGTTAGAACCCTCATCCTCACAAGAATCTATTACATTAAAGTAGAGCAGGCCTTACGTGTATGCCCCATTTCCAATTTAATTCATCCACAAGTGAAATTAGATTTGAATTCTCAGCCATAAATTGGATTTTCTCACCCTAAAACATAGAATAATGTTAAGCCTTCTAGAGCTCACCAATCTCTTCTTCAACCCTCAACTTTACCATCCATTTTGGGGCTGCATCCTTCTACTTTAGCTGGAATATCATCTAACCAAGCCAAATAAAAGGTTAATATACCCCCACTCCTACCTTTGTCATCTAGTATAACTCTCACATTCAACACTAAGAAAATGTCAGTAAAACATGTAACTCTACCATCTCTAAACAAGACACCACGTAAAATTACCTTTCCAACATCAAAATAGAATAAGATGTCCATTCCTATTAGTACAATAAGCATGAGCCCACTTGCAAGGTCCCAAAGCTTTTTCTTACGTCAGTTATTGCAAGCTTTAGTAATAACTCTTCCTCCCATTCAGCCTTATAGTCCTCTTGGATTAAAACCATATTGGTTTGATGATACACAAGTTTTTTTATATCATCATTCACCTGGACATGATATTGAGAATTATAAATCCCTCACCATGGTTAATTAGCAACACTTCAATGTTGACACCATTTTTGATGACACTACCATTAACCCAAAGATGTTGTTGTCACCCCTTTCCCACCTCTCTTACCAGCTTTTTAGATTAACACAATTAATGTGGCCATATGATCACAAACCAAAAATATAAAGCTAAGGAAAAGGCCATTACACCTTAGACACATCCCTTCACCAAAGACACTCCCCCTAATGACCCTAAGATTCCCATCTTGGGTGTTCCTAAAGCAACATATTCATATGTTATTCAAAGCTCAATGGTGAAATAGCTTCACCAAACTCCTATGAAGATGTCTTTGTATGTGTTAATCCAAATATCATCACAACATCATCAAGCTTTGACTATTTCTTTACAAGTAATTGAGGTACAATTATATGATCCCCAATCTCTTACATCTTTGGTTAGCTCCCTTAATGTTATCTCCCTAATTTATTTCAATAATTTAGAAATTTCACGTCAACATCCTGAAGATTAGGATTCTACCCTTTTCATTACTGCATATATTGATCAAAATCATATCAAGAGAGTTATGATCGATGGGGGAGCTAGTATTAATATTATTTCCACCCATGCCTACAAATAGCTAGCCCATCATGACAATAACATGTCTCAAACTGATGTAGTACTCCATTCTTTTAATGACACTATGGATACTACGGTGGGCACTATTGTCTTACATATTTGTGTAGGTCCCCACATAATTATTGAGATCTTCTATGTTGTGGAATGAGAGTTCTAATATAACATATTATTTGGATGACCTTAGATACATGCTATGGTGTGTGTACCCTCAACTTTACACCATTGTGTCATGTTTAAGCATGATGGACAAGTACATGTTATACCTAATAACCCACCTTTGTTTAAAACATGTAATATTACTTATAGTCCTGATGATGTTCTCATCCAATTGAAAACATCATCCTCCTTACATGATGCTTCTGAAGCTTCCACAAGCTCCACTCCTATGGTTACATAGATACCAACAACACAAATTCTTGACAAAGATCCCATAGAGGAGACCTTTCAACATTTATCACTTGGTGAATATCATTTGTTGACACTCGACATGTTCTATACTCCATAAGAATATGGAAGCCTCCACATGCATCTAAATTATGACCCCTTTATTGGGATGGTAATTCCTTATGGCCCCCTAATATTTGAACCAATTTCACATATAGGGGAGTTGATCAAGCTCCTACTACCATCAACCCATATTCTTTGCCACAACCATTCACCTATGACTTCTCTTTTCTGAGTAATCCTAGATTCACTCACACCTACCTATATAGGCGTGCCTAGAAAGGATTTGGTTTGGGTCATTAAAAATAAGGTGTCCACATGCCTAATGAATTTCCTACTAGTAACACCATCAAAAATGCCAAAAAGGGGCATGGTGTGGGATATGACAAACCAAACAAACTCACCAAAACCTCCCATGAACTAGTTATCAAAGAACCAATCTCTCCGTCTCCACCTTCTACTCTACCATCACCCACAAAATTAGAGGTATCTATACCTCCTAATTTTTTTTTAAATAAATGTCATCCATTTGGGACATCTCACCTATTTTCAGGGTAAGGAAATAAGGTCCCTTCCTCTTTTTCATCCTAAAATAATTGATGAAAATTATCCCACTATTAACACTATCAAATGTCAGGATGATGATGTAATTCTCACTTACATGGGTGTAGATGATTCTTATATCTAATGATCTCTCCCATCTATAACCTAATATATGTTAAATGAATCAACCATTAACATCAACTTGCCCTTTCATGATAACCGTCACATCCTCAAGATTGGCCAATCTTTAGATTCCTCTAAGCAAGCTGATTATGCCACATTTCTTAATGATCATAGCAAAGCCTTCACTTGGTCTTACAATGACATGCCTGGTATTGACCCCTCCATTGTCACCCATAACATTGTTACCAATAAATATTCTAAACTCATTAAGTATAAACTTCATAAAATGCATCCTCATATTGTTGTCCTTGTCAAAGAGGAGCTCTAATACCTCCTCTCTATTAAATTTATCCAACCCATCGATTACCCATAATGTATTTCCAATATTATTCCTATCATGAAAGTGATCATAATAATCTGTATTTACACTGACTATCATGATTTAAATCTCACTTATCCAAAACATGATTTCTCATTGCCTAATATCGACCAACTTATTGATCTAATGGCCAACCATGAGACACTATCACTTATGGGAAAATTCTTTGGATATAATCAAATATTGGTTTCTCTTGAGGATCAACACAAGAACACCTTTATTACCCCATGGGGAACTTTATATTATTAGGTCATGCCTTTTGGCCTAAAAAATGATGGTGCAACTTACCAATGTGCCATGACCTACATTTTCCATGATCTCTTGCATAAAATTATGGAAGATTACATGGATGAATTACTCAGCAAGTCTAAAATTTGCCAAGAACAATTGAAAATTCTCAAAACCATATTTACTCATTTTATCCAATATAATGTTTGACTAAACCCAAAGAAATGTGTCTTTGGTGTTCTTTTCAGTAAACTCTTAGGTTTTATCATTTTTGTCCATGGTATTGAATTCAATCCTACCAAGGTTAGAGAAATTCTATAGATTCCTCCACCTACTAATATCAAATAACTCCGTAGCCTATAAGGAAAACTTCAATCAATTCAATACTTCATTTCCTAGCTCTCAGATCATTGCCAACCCTTTCATCATCTCCTCAACAAGGATGTCTCTTTCTAATGGAATAAAAACTAACAAGAAGTCTTTAATGCACTTAAACAATACCTCTTTTCCCCACTAGTTCTTATTCCACCTAAGGAAAATCAACCTTTTTACCTTTACATCTCTGCAATATACCATTCTCTAGTTGCTATGATTGCACATCAAGATGACCAACATTGAGATCAGGTAGTTTATTACATAAGTTGCACACTTATTAATTATGTGACTTGATATAGTCACACTAAAAAACTTTACCTTGTATTGGTATTTTCTACCTCTAAGATTTGACATTATCTCCTAAATCATAAAACCTATGTGGTCACCCATACTGACCTCTCAAATACATGCACTCCAAACCTTATCACAACTAATGTGTAGCCTAGTGGCTCATGCTTCTTTATGAATTTAACTTATAGTTCATTCAACAAAAATCAATTAAAGGAAAAACAATCGTATACTAGTTATCTACTACCCCTTTACCTGATAATCAACCTTCAAATCTTGAATTCCCTAATGAATCTATTGCAACACTTTTCATCGATGATGTTTTCTATCAAATTATGATGTTATTTGATGAATCTAAATGCAAACATGATGTGGGTGTCGATGTCATACTTATCCCTCTACACGATAAGCCTATGCCTTTGTCATTTAAACTAGATTTTGAATGCACTAACAATATGGCTGAATATGAGGTGTTGATTCTAGGACTTCAAATAGATCTCATCAAATATTCTGTCAATCAACTAACTGATGAGAAAAATAGGTCTCTTCAACCACAACATAGGGAGATTAGTCAAACAAATGTGCAGATTTACTACATCAAAAGGGGACAAATCTCTCCTCTCATCAAGGGGAGGTTCCCTATAAATATGTAGGAGCTATATACTTTATATGTCAGCAGAAAATAACACTCAGGGGTAGGATAAACCATCCATCTCTCTTTTTTTAGAGATGATGTTAACAAATAGAGGAGAAAATCTTGGTGAAAATGCTGAAGGCACTTCTCTTCTCTTAGAAGTAATCTTATAGGAAACAGAAGGAGTTCTTTCAAATAGTAACAAGTAACTAGTAACAGGGAGTATAGTAACCAATAGACTAAGATATAGCACAAATTCTCTACCTAGACTACCCAAGAGTGAAATACAAAGAAAAATGAGGGCAAAAATTCATCCCAAGATCCTTTACATAGGAATAAAAAGAAAACACACTAAAGGAAATTATGGGGGCAAAAATTCTCTCCATAGTTGGCTTCAAGACACCTTTTTGATTATTTTCACTAATACTGCTTATTCAATTAAGTGAAAAAAAAATGTATTAAGGAAACATACATAAGAAAAATTTCCCCAACAACTAAGCTATTCTAGCACAAAGTCTAACAAGTCACTTGTTTTCTTATTCAAATAATGAAATATGATCAACAATCTGAGCTCAAAGTCTTAGTAATGCCTTTCGATTTAGGCAGAGTTTTATTTCTGATAACATAGAGAGAGATCCTAAAACAATAAGAGAGAGTCCAATATATAGTGCTCCAAGAAAGACTTAGGTGATTTGTTTCAAAAAAATGGCTTATGATACATTAAATGCCTTTAATGCATTTTAAATTCTATCCATGGGTTATGCTCGAATCGAGCATCAATTTTTAATATGGGATACTTGATGTGTTTCCTTATGTGTGCATAGCTGTTCGCTCTACTCAATGCAGAAAAATAGGCTGTGCAATTGAATATTTACATTCTTCAATGTCCACATGGTGGACTACTTTACCTTCTAGAAATATATCCCATGCGCAAATATTTTTGATATTTCTCCATCATTTTCCCTTTTCCTTGATGTATCTCATCTTTATTTGTATGATCTAAGCCTTTGGGCTATCTCTTTGGCTGATCACTGAATTTATTCATAGGGTCTATGCTTAAACCTATAAGGATCAATAGTTATTTCATTGCCATAAATTTGATGTCTTTGGGTCCATCATTGTTTTAAAGCCAATGGTTAGTTGGTTGCCCTAAATTTTATGGGTGTGGGCCCATTGTCTTTCTTAGAAATTCCTTCATGTCTTTCCTATTTGTTCCTTTCCATTAATCTCAAAAAATGACACGTGGTGCCTTCTACTATGAAATAGGTGAGGACACATGGTAGCATTTGCTTAAATTATAGAGGCTTTGGGTGCCTTTTGAGAGTCTTATGAAAGATGACGTGTGGCAGCTTCTGTTGAGCTCATAAAAACACTGTAGAAACATTTAGGACACTTTTGGATCTATGCAGAAGATGACACATGTCATGTTCCACTGAGCTTTTTAGAAACAATATAGAAACATTGAGACTCATTTGGAATCACATAGATGATGACATGTGGCACGTTCCACTTGAGTTTAGCCACTCACCCGAGACCCACCACAGTCCTTACTCAATAAAAGGAAGAAGCTACGGATGTTGCCACTTGGCAACCTCCACAAGACTTTGAGAGAAGCCTTTTGAAATAAGCTTTAAAACTTATTAGAAACTTGAGACATAGATGTAAACACTTATCGCACTCCATTGAGCTAGAATGGGACACATGGCATGTTTTACTATTTTGAAACTTATTAGAGACTGAGTCTCGATAGATGACACTTGGCAGCTTCTGCTTCACTTTAGCAACTTACCAAGGGCCCACCAGAGTCTTTACTTAAATAAAAAAATAAAAGGAAGGAACTGTAGAGTTTGACACTTGGCATATTTTGTTGAACTTTTCAAGGAACACATGGTGACTTCCATAGTTTTGAGAAAAGCACATAGAAACCTTCTGCATTTGCCACTTGGTGCCCTCTGTGAGACTCTACAAGGGACACATGGCACTTTCCACTCTATGGTCTTTTTATTTCAGGCACTCCTTTGAACCACTTGATTGAACTGACTGATTGAACCAAATTTGGTTCAACAATTTAATAGTTCATTCCTTTGTCCCATTCATTTAATTGATCGCCTGAGCTAATCATGCGTTGAACCTTTGAATCTGTTGAACCCTTAAACCTTAACAAATGCAGTTAACTCTTGTTGATGACATTGAACCTTAAACCCATTAACCTGTTGAACCAAAATGGTTTAAAGTTCAATGGTTCAATGGTTTAAACACTGCATAGAAGCTTGTTGATGAGCTCTTTTGGTTGAACCAAGGAATTGAACCAATCGTGAAAATGACTAAGTGTTGGAAACTTGTTATTTTGATTAAACTCACTTGTAGAAGTCTTTGAACCTGTTGATCCTACTAATTTCAAGCATGTTGAGTTTGTAGAAACATATCTATAGAGACTATAGAAATAAGTTCGTAGAACTTGAAAAAGCTTGAAAAATGGAGAATTTGAATGCCCAAATAATTTTTGAAAAGGGAAAAGAGGATTTTGGTCTGTTGAACCAAAATAGTTCATAGGTTGTCCCAAAATGAATGACATTTTTGGGGACAACAGTTGGCTCCAGTTGGGGAACTTCCTTCAGTTGAAAACTTGGAACAGCTAAGGGGAGTAGAAACCAGAATCTCTAGTGCCTTGAAGTATGCCATTGGGCTATGGAGTCATGCTACCCAAGAAGAAAGATGACAAAAATGAAATCACAAAAATAGAACTAAAGACTATACAAATATACATATATACAAGCTGATCTTATCTGATACTTCATGGATTGAATTGCTTTAGATGTTGCCCACTATGAGGCAGTGAAAAGGGCATACCATCTTGATATTTTAGCAAGAAACTATTTTCACCGTTGAGCTGATCGATAATAAATGGGCCCCTCCAAAGGGAGTCAAACTTCCCATACATCCCATTTGGTTCTCTTCTCTTGTCCCACAACAAGACTTGATCTATGATTTGGAAATCACAATTTTAGTCAAAGAGCTTCTTCACCAGACTTTTATGGGAAACATTTCAGTCCACCACCATAGTTTTCTACTCATCCAACTTGGTGAAGCACATGATCCTCTTATCAATGGAGCTTTCATATGTCTGATATTTAATTTCCTTAGCCAATTTTAACGCTAGAAATTTCAGGGTGATTGCTATCTTAACATTGAGCCCATAAAGAAGTTGGAAAAGAGACATACCAATTGCTCTTTTTGGTGTAATTATATCTACCCACAAAGCATAAACCAATGCTTCATGCCATGTCCTTTGGTTGTCATCTACCAACTTCTTGATGATAGTCATTAGGTTCTTGTTACTTGATTTAGCTTGTCCATTCCCTTGTGAAAAGTAATCAAAAGAGTGGGAGAGGATGATTTCATAGTAAATATAGAACTGAGTAATCTCTTGGGAAGTGAAACAAGCTACATTATCTGTGATAATCTTGGTTGGGACCCTAAACCTAGAAATGATATTCTCCTTGAGGAAATTACACACTACTTCTAAAGTAGCATGTTTGGTTGGGATAGCTTCCACCCACTTGGTGAAGTAGTCAGTTATTGTAAGGACATAATCATGTCCAACACTTGAAGATGGTTTTACATCTCTAATAAAATCAATTTCCCATTGCTAGAATGGTTCTTCTATGACCACTAGCTTGAGAGGCAAGGCAACTAAGTTGGGTCTCCCAAAAAACAGCTAACATAGTTCACATTTTCTTACCCACTTATATATATCTTGGAGAAGAGTTGGCTAATAATACCTGGCTCACAAAATTTTATGGGCAGTCACAGGAGTAAAAAATTGTGCTCCACAGGCTAGATTATGGAAAGATTTCAAAAGTTGGCTTTGTTTTTCCTTGTCCACACATTGAAGGAAAACTCCATCAAGGTTCCTCTTATATAGGCCGTTGTCCCAAAGGACAAAATTGGTAGATTTCAACTTGATAGTCCTCATTTATTTGTAAGATAGGTGAGTAGAACACTCACCATAAGTAAGGAAATAAGAAATACCTAAATACCACTCATTCATGGTGGAGACAAAGAGGACTGTTAGTGTGTCTTCCACCTCTACTTCTTCATGCTCTATTTCTTTTGGTTTGTTATTAGCAATTAATTGGCATAGGACTTTTCCATGTACCAACTTTGTTGGATTGATGACTACATCAAACTCCTAGATCTTTGCAATCCAATTGCCTCTTTTCATCCCAAACACTTGTTGAGTTAGTATGGATTTGACCATGGTATTAGGAACCAAGGCAGTAGTGTGAGAATTCAAGATGTAGAAGTAGAAATGCTTGACTACCTTCACCAATGCATAAGCATGCTTCTCCATGTTTGAGTAATTTAGCTCATGATATTTGAGAGGGAAGCTCATGAAAGAAATGGGAGATTCCATACCTTATTTATTCTATTGAACCAAAATTATTGAAAGCATGTGTTCAGAAGCATAACTGTATATGGGGAGTTCTTTGTTGTAATCTGGATAAACCATAATCAGAGTGTGGGCAATGATAGTATTGATATCCTCAAATGCTAACTTTCCTTCTTCATTCCAACTGAAGGTGGCCTTTCTCTTCATCATGTTCACAATATGTCGAGTCTTCTCAACAAACTCGAGGATGAATCTTCATAAGAAATTCACCTTTTCAAAGAAAGAGTGAACAACAGTTTAACTTGTAGGCAAGGTAAGCTCTTGGATAGACTTGACTCTGTCTGAGTCAATCTTTATGCCTTCTTTAGACACAATGTGTCCAAGAAATTTCCCCTTTATTACTCCAAAAATTGACATCTTGGGGTTCAAAGAAATTCCATTCTAGCGGTAGCACTCTAGCACTTATTACAAGTGGCGTATATGATCTTGACGATGCTTAAAAAATGGTCAAGTCATCAAGATAAAGTATAATGAACTTACCCATCTCATCCTTAAAAGCAAGGTCCATTTCTCTCTAAAAGGTGGTGCTAGAATTTATCAAGCCAAAAGGCATCCTTATATATGCAAATGTGCCCCAAGGTGTGGTGAAGGCAGTCTTGTGTTGGTCTACTTCACTAACTTCAACCTAATTATATCCTAAGAAGTCATCTATAATTGATAACATCTCTGAGCTGGTCACTATCTGAAGCACTTGATCCATGATGGGCAAAGGATAGTTATCTTTTAAAGATAACTGATTTAGATTCCTAAAATCCACACAGATGCATATTTCACCATTCTTCTTCCTTACAAGAACTATGTTGGCAATCCATGTAGAATGATGGATTGAGAAAATTATTCTAGTGTTTATCATTTTTTGTATCTCAAATAAAATAGTACTTGATATCTTTGGATTATACTATTGGGATTTCTGCTTGTAAGGCATAGAATCATCCTTGAGAGGAATCTCATGGTGAATTTCCTCAGGCCTGAGTGAATTTAGATCATCATAAGAGTACGCCAAAACATCCATGTAATGGTGAAGCAAGTCAGTAAATTTGAGTTTCTCCTTTGGAGTACAACACTTCCCAATGTTCACCATATTGGGATTTTCCTTAGTACTCAAATTTATCTGATCAAACCCCTAGGGGGAGCTGCAATCCATTTGTTGTTGTTTGATGAACCTATCATGTTTGTCAAACATTTTCTCAAGAGAAACTAGTCCTTTAGGAATTTTATTCCCTTTTAGCTTTAGGAATTCTTCACCTACGTCTGAATTCATTTCAGGAGTTGATTCATGTTTTTGGAGCTTACTGCCTTCAAAGTGAAGATGTTTGAAGTTATCTTTTTGTTTCATAAAGGCAATGATTTGGTTGTCACCATTGAACACTTGCCAATGATTAGCATTATTAGGCACACTTGGTCTAAATACCAATTCTATAGTGTACTTATTTCCTTTAAAGTCTAGATGAGGAACTAAATAGGTTGTTGAAATAGCTAGAGCATTAGCCTGGTCATTGAATTCTCTAAGAATGGTAGAGATGTTGAAAGCATCAAAGCTTTCAAGTTGGTCCTAGACTAGATTACGGTAGTGGTGTAATCTCTTGTTTTTGGTTTGATATAGGTTCCTTACCTGACAAACCACCAGTTCAATATCTCCTTTGGCATGAAGGAGTTTGATGTCTTTATCTCAAGTAGCCTTCAATCCAAGCAATAGAGATTCATACTCAGATATGTTGTTGGTGTTTTTGAACTTTAATTTGTATGAAGAAATAAAAATATCTCCTTGAGGAGATATCAACACAATCCCAACCCCTGAGCTGGTATAAGAATTGTTGCCATCAAATTCCAAAATCCATACCTCATCATAAACTGATCTTTCTTTAGATTTATGCTTGCTTGGAAGGGGAAATTATTTTGTGTTTGCATTGTGCTCTCTCACATCTTTTACTAATCCATCTAAAACAATTTTCAGACTATCATTTTTAGAAGTTTCATCATCTGAAATATGATTATCCTTTGTGGTCAAAAAATAAGTATCCATGTCTGAAGATTCAAGTAGAAATTGAGCTTCAGGGGCTGATGTCTGAGTGACAACATATTTTGATTCCTTTTCAAGAAGAAGTCTTTCCATTATGCCTTTGATAGGGATCCTCACTTTAGATAGGTCCATATTCAATTCTCCTCCAACATCCTTGCAAAAATTTTGCCCTAGAAGAATGTCGTATGAGGCTGGGACATCGGCCACCAGGACTGTCATCTTGATTCTTTTGTCTGGGAATGTTGTAAATGAAAATTGGGCATCTCTAATTTGTCCCAATAAAGGTAATTTTTTGTTCTCCATGGAGAAAAATCTCCCAAAGGTTTTAGTTAGTGTGAGTCTAAGAGATTCTACCACCTTGGTAGGCATGACGTTGTCAGATGCACCTGAGTCTATGATGCAATTGCTCAGTTTGTGACTATTTATCAATATGGAAACATAGAAAGGCTCTATTTTCTTAGGGGTAGCTAGAGGAGTAATGACAAGATTATTTGGGATGGACATGTTCCTTGGGGGATCATGAGTTACCTTTATAATCTCTTGTCTTACAAGGATAGCTTTATTCTTCACACACTCTACCAACCTGTCCAGCTGCTCAGGGTTGGCTTGTAAGAATTCAAATTCAGTCATTTGAATTTTGGTTTTCTTGACATGATCGATTATGTCAAATAATTGAAATGGACTAGGAAGAGAAGATAGGAGTTAATCCTTTTGGTTTTTTGGAGGAGGAGGACTAATCTATGAAGTTGAAGTAGAAGGTGCAGATATTTTTGATGTACTTACCTTTCTGGCAATCACCAGGTCCTTTGGTTGGAAAGGTAGAGTGGTTCCCCACTTAGCAATTGAAATTTCTGGTTGAGGTCACTCCTCTACTTTCTCCTTATCAACTGGTTGGGTTGATTGATTCTTGGACCAAGTGAATACAGTATATGATCCATCAACTACTTCACCTTTACCTCTGGGTTCATCTTTGTAATTTAGGAAACCAATGTTGGAGTCGCTAGCTATTTCTTCTTGGCCTTCTGCAAGGAGATCATCATCATTTTCTTAGTTTAATTCAGGTTGGAAAGAGAAATTAGATTCTATTTTGAGATATCCAACTATGGAATTGGTTGGTGGTGCTTTAATGGCAAGTTTCCCCTATGGGGGAGGAAGATGATTTGGTTGTCCTTGATTTCTGGAAGCATTGCCTTGGTATGAATGATTGGGGAATGTCCTTCTTGGCATATCTCTATATGAAGGATCTAAAGATATCCCTTGTTCTATTTGCTTCTTGAGAGCTAGCAACTCATTTTCTAGCTTCTGCACCATTGGATTAGTGGTACTTGTAGATGGGTATTCAGAAGATGAAGAAGATTTACCTCTGTTAGGATCTCTCCTTATCTTTCCTACCAAGATAAGGTCATCTTCCACCTCAGTGGCCAAGTAATGAGCTGTATCAAGGTCTCTTTGGCTATCACATCTCAATAGAAAACTAAATTTAGGCAGCTGTGAGTTGATGAAGAAGCATTTAAGGTTCTCAGGTGTAGGCTGAGCAATTACAGGAATCCTATTTCTTAGTTTGTCAAACTTGGCTATGAAATTTCTCATTGGTTCATGAGGCTCCTTCTTAATTTGTGTGATATGGGACAAAAAAGCATGTGCATCTTCTACAGGCTTGAATCTGGCTTCAAATTTAGCTTTGAGGGTGTTCCAATCAGTCATAGTCTGGGCTTGTAGATGATAGAACCAGTCTGCAGCAGCACCTTGTAATGTTTCTATGAAAAGCCTGACTAATAAATCCTCATACTCCACACCTATTACACCATAGGATATGCTAAAGGCTGAAATATGTTCATTAGGATGAACCTTCCCATCACCATAGAACTTGGAGAAATTTTTTCTTGAACTGCATGGTAGCTCATGTAGAGGTGGAGTTAAATTGAGTGGGCCAAAAGAGTTACCCCAAGGACCTTGAATTGCCATTGTATGACTATGGAAAGGTGGAATAACAAATCTCAGAGGTGTAAATATTGACAAATCTTTATTAATAGCAGAAATAGATGCTTTGCCCAGTAATGGAGACTTGACTTTAGTAGGAGGAAAACTCCTAGTTCATTGGAGGTGAGATGATGAAGGAAATAGATCAAAATTACTTTTCTGTACCAAATAAAATATAGGGTCAATAATACCTTTAGCCCTTTGGCTTCACGTATACCATAGATCTACTAGAGTGTAAAACAAAAATAGGAAAGAACTGACACTGCTTCAGTTTGAAGATTGAGGCTTCAAACTGTGCATTCTATCCCAATTGGCATGGAGGTGGAAGAAGATGGTAAGGTTATAATTATAATGGGTAAGACACATAATGGAGTCGCTAGAGTCTATAATGGATAAGGGTAGGGATTGATTCAATCTAAAACTTGAGACTTCAGATTACACGTAACATCCCCAACGGAGTCACGAAATTTTTTTGGGTGAATATTTTGTCAATTAGCTAACTAATGAGAAAAATAGGTTTCTTCAACCATAGCATAGGGAGATTGGTCGACCGGATGTGTAGATTTACTACATCAAAAGGGGAAAAATCTCTCCTTTCATCAAGGGGAGATTCCATATAAATATGTAGGAGCTATATACTATATATATAAGCAAAAAATAACACTCAAGGGTAGGATAAACCATCCATGTCTATTTTTTCAAAGATGATGTTAACAAACAGAGGAGAAAATCTTGGTGAAAAAGATGAAGACACTTCTCTTCTTTTAGAAGTAATCTTGCAGGAAAAAGTAGGAGTTATTTCAAATAGTAACAAGTAATTGGTAATAGGAAGTATAGTAATCAACAGACTAAGATGTAACACAAATTCTCTACCTTGACTACCCAAGAGTGAAATACGAAGAACAATGAGAGCACAAAGTCATCCCAAGATCTTTTACATAGGAATAAAAAGAAAACACAGTAAAGGCAATTGTGGGGGCACAAAGTCTCTCCACAGTTGGCTTCAGGACACCTTTCTGATTATTTTCACTAATTTTGCTTATTCAATTAAGTAAACAAAAAACATATTAAGGAAATAGACATAAGAACAATTTCCACAACAACCAAGCTATTCTATCACAAAGTCTAAAAATTCACTTGTTTTCTTATTCAAATAATGAAATATGATCAACAATTTGAGCTCAAAGTCTTAGTAATGCCTTTCGATTTAGGCAGAGTTTTATTTCTGATAACAGAGAGAGAGATCCTATAAAATAAGAGAGAGTCCAATATATAGTGCTCCAAGAAAGACTTGGGTGCTTTTTTTTACAAAAATGGCTTACGATGCATTCAATGCCTTTAATACATTTTAAATTCTATCCATGGGCTATGTTGGAATTGAGCATCAATTTTTAATATGGGCTGCTTGATGTGTTTCCATATGTGTGCATAGCTGTTCTCTCTCCTCAATGTAGAAAAATAGGCCATGCAATTGAATATTTGCATTCTTTGTTGTCCACCTGGTGGACTGCTTTACCTTCTAGAAACATATCCCATGCACAGATATTTTTGATCTTTCTCCATCATTTTCCATTTTCCTTTCTGTATCTCATCCTTATCTATATGATCTAAGCCTTCAAGATATCTCTTTGGACAGTCATTGAATTTGTTCACAGGGTCTATGCTTAAACGTGTAAGGATCAACAGTTATTTCATTGCCACAAATTTGACATCTTTGGGTCTGTCATTGTTTGAAAGCCAACGGTTAATTGGTTGCCCTGAATTTGACAGGTGTGGGCCCATCATCCTTCTTAGCAATTCCTTTGTGTCTTTCCTATTTGTTCTGGTCACTTTCCACTAATCTCAATAAATGACACATGGTGCCTTCTACTATGAAACAGGTGAGGACACTTGGCAGCATCCACTTAACTTATAGAGGCTTTAGGTGCCTTTTGAGAGTCCTACAGAAGATGACACGTGGCAACGTCTATTGAGCTCATAGAAACACTGTAGAAATATTTGGGACTCTTTTGGATCTATGTGGAAGATGACACATGTTGTGTTCCACTTAGCCTTTTAGAAACAATATAGAAACATTGGGACTCATTTGGACTCACGTAGATGATGACACATGGTGCGTTCTTCTCAAGTTTAGCCACTCACCTGGGACCCACCATAGTCCTTACTTAATAAAAGGAAGAAGTTGTAGATGTTGCCACTTGGCAGCCTCCACAAGACTCTGAGAGAAGCCTTTTAAAATAAGCTTTAAAACTTATTAGAAACATGAAACGTAGATGTAGACACTTGTCACACTCTGCTGAGCTAAAATGAGACAAGTGGCATGTTTTGATGCTTTGAAACTTATTAGAGACTAAGTCTCGATAGATGACACTTGGAAACTTCCACTTCACTTTAGCAACTTACCCAAGGCCCACCAAAGTCTTTACTTAATTAACAAAATAAAAGGAAGGAACTACAGAGTTTGACACTTGGCAGCTTCTACCGAGCTTTTCAAGGAACACGTGGTGACTTCCATAGTTTTGAGAAAAGCACATAGAAACCTTTTGCATTTTCCACTTGGTGCCCCCCATGGGACTCTATAAGGGACACATGGCACATTCCACTCTTTGGTATTTTTATTTCAGGTATTCCTTTGAACCTCTTGATTGAACTGACTGATTGAACCAAATTTGGTTCAACGGTTCATTCCTTTGTCACGTTCATTTAATTTACTGCCTAAGCCAATTGTGCGTTGAACCTTTAAATCTATTGAACCCTTGAACCTTAACAAATGTGGTTAAATATTGCTACCGATGTTGAAACTTGAACCCATTAAACCCGTTGAACCAAAATGGTTCAAGGTTCAATGGTTAAATGGTTCAAACACTGCATACAAGCTTGCCGATGAACTCTTTTGGGTGAACCAAGGCATTAAACCAATCCTAAAAATGACTAGGTGTTGGAAACTTGTTATTTTGATTGAACTCACTTGTAGAAGTCTTTGAACCTATTGAACCTACTGATTTCAATCATGTTGGGTCTATAGAAACATATCTACAAAGTCCATAGAAATAAGTTTGTAGATCTTAGCCTATAGAGTCTGTAGAACTTGAAAAATATTGAAAAATGGAGAATTTGAATGCCCATAACAATTTTTGAAAAGGGAAAAGAGGATTTTGGTTTGTTGAACCAAAATAGTTCATAGGTTTTCCCAAAAATGAATGACATTTTCAGGGACAATAGGTATCAAATCCATAACCATTTTTGGTGATTCTCAACTAGTGGTTAACTAGGTTAATGGTTCCTACCTATGCAAAAATAAAAAAATTTAATGGTATAAACACCATGTAGATACACTCTTAGGATCATTTAACTTTTATCTCTTACAAATTGTTCATCAATATATAAACAAGTGTGCTAACACGATGGCTTCATTTGCTTCATACATACCCTCTTCATCTTCTTCCTCAATAATCTATGTCACTGGGAATCGCTTAACATTACCTTCTTATGTCTCAACTAACATCCTCTTTGTCAAAAATGTAACAACCAACCCACAAGACTTATGGTACAAACAACTCACAGATTATCTTTCCTTCTCTATTACCCCTCCTGATCTTTCTAATAATGGGAAAAGGGCCTTCATAAAATGTGCCACTCATTACACTATACTATGGGGACTTCTCTACAAGTGAGGTTTTGATGGTCTTCTCCTTAGATGCCTAACTAGTAATGAGATTGCCTTTGATATTAAGGAAGTCCATGATGGAATTTGTGGTGGGAATTTTAATGGTCACATGGTTGTTAAATGTATTCTTCGACTTGGCTATTATTGGCCCACACTTCATTAGTACTATGCTAACTATGTTCAACATTGTGTCAAGTGTCAACAACATGCTAACCTCCTTCGCATTCCTAGTCATGCATTACAAGTTTCCAAAGACTTTTATCCCTTCTACTAATGGGGCATAGATCTAATTAGAGAGATTAACCCTAATTCATTTCTCCATCATCACTCTATCATTACTACCACTGAATACTTCACCAAGTGGGTCAAGGTGGTCCCTCTCATCTCTACTAAAGCTGACAAAATTGATGACTTCATTAACCACCACATCATTTATCATTTTGGTATACCTCTCAAGATTATAATAGATAATGGCAGGTATTTCAAAAATAATACTATTTAAGGTCTTTATGATGCATTTGGAATCAAATTAAGGTTCTCATCACCATACTATCCCCGAATTAATGGATAAGTAGAAGCTTCTAACAAAACTTTGACCAAAATTCTCATGAAGTTAGTCAATAATACATGCAAGGATTGGCATACACACATTCCCTTTGCTTTATGGGCTTAACACACTAGCATTGAAACCCCTACATGTGCTACAACATTTTCATTGGTATATGGGATGGAGGCTAGTTTACCTCTTGAGGTCCATATCCCTTCTCTTCACATTTCCATACATGACATACTTACTAACGATAACTTTCACTAAGAAAATTTGGCCCAACTTGAATTGCTTGATAAATGTTGTCTAATAGCCCTCAACCACCTCCATGTCTATCAAGATCATATCAAATGCACTTATAACAAAAACCTCAAAGAGCAAGATTTCAATATAGGAGATCTTGTCTTAAAATAAAATCAACATGTGACAAACATGGATAAAAGAATATGGGGTAAATTTACTCCTAATTGTCTTGGACCTTGTATCATAACTCACAAGTATGTTTTAGGAACTTATCACTTGTCTTTTCTCAAAGGAAGGCTAGAGCCAGAGCCTTTAAATGTCTTGCAATACAACCATTATTTTGTTAGAACAATGTCATTTTACTTCATGTTTAACTTGAGCTCATCCCTTGAGCATCCCCATTACATTCATTTCCCTTCCTCTTCACCCTTAATCCTATACACTTAGATAACTTACACAGTGGTATGGTTTTATTCTCATAGTGGAAAACTCCTAATCCTTTATAGTCTTATCCATAACTAAAAGTAAAAAATTAAAAAATTAAAAAGAATGGGATATTTGATAAAAGTTCTAAAATCTTAGGTCATGTTTATCAACATAGACTGCTCCCTTGAAGGATAGTTGTGTAACTTCCCTCTGCTATTATCAATAGGCCTCTCTCTTGAAGGATAGCTATTTTAAATTAAAACAAATGCTTAGACCACTCCCTTGAAGGATGGGTAAGCCAAGATTTGTTCTCAAAGGGAAAAACAAATGCAAAGGGGATATTCACCTCTTTGCATGACCTTAACCTATACAAAATCCAATTTTAGGCTTCCTGCATCGATCAGCTTACACACCAGGAAAAAAAGAAAATAAAAAAGCACTTTAGGTCATGGACTTGCCTATACTAGCTCTTGGGTCACCCACAAAGGGACATATCATATCTACTTGGTAGGTTATGATATCTAAATATTTCCTCTCATTCTCCCCTTTTTCCCCTCATGCTATTTCAAGGGACTATGAAGCTCACTTAACATGAGGTAAACATGATGATTCTCTAACAAACACAATGGTTCAAAGATATAAGGCATGAAAGAGGCTCATTTTCCTGAGCCTATTTTGTTCTCAATTATGGTCTTTACCAATGCACGATCATTCTACCTTTTTATATTTTCCATCGACATCACATGCCAATACCTCTATTTAAAATGGATAAATAATGTCATACAAAAATTAACTTGACATAAACATCAACCTAAAATAACCCATTTATTTTTACGTATACACCATCATAAATATGGAAAAATGTTGAAATAAATTAACCCACTCAATCTACTCATTTTAAGCATACACCATCACAAATATGGAAAAATGCTAAGATGCAGATAACCAATCAACTATGCATATACCATCACATAAATGGGAAGGCTAGTCTAACATCAAAAAACATGATCAACATCCAAATTAGCATACAATACATGAACAACATCCATATCAACATCATAAACATAAGCAAAGCATCTCAAATAGACATATGGAAATAAATGACCATCTCATATATAAATATGTAATCAAATACATGTTTATCATCTACATCATCAAAATATCATAAAAATATCTCAAAATGTACATCTCGCATCTTTGGCTCATAGGCCGATATATATATATATATATATATATATATATATATATATATATATATATATATATATATATATATATATATATATATATATACAAAACTAGAAAAAACTAAAACTTAGAGTCCTCAAGGCTCTCCTTGAGTTCATGAGGATGTAGTGTCATCACCACTCTCTATTTACCTAAATTGATGTGAGCTAGAAACTCTCACACATGACATCAACCTATCTTGCTCTCTAAACTCTAAATATCACTGTAGCTATAGGAATTCTCTAATCTCCCTCCCATTGCAATCAATCCTCTCACATGTGACATCAACATCTCTTTCTCTCTAAGCTCCAAATATCACTGTATCTATAGGGACTCTATAATCTCCCTCCCATTGTAAGTAATATCATATAGGGTAGTCAAATACCTTGCCATCGATACAGTTTGTGGAGGACCCATGACACTTGATGATGACCCAACCTATACTAGTCCCTATGGTGGAGGAAGAGTGACCTGGCCTACTGCTACTCTCAGAATATCTCTCTCTATTGTCATTACAATCACCTGACCCTATAAAATAGTCATCTAGCCCTGTAGTGTTGTGACTTGACCCTAAAAATCCCCAATCTAACCCTACAACATCACTACTTACCCTTGTAAGGCTAAAACCTCTACCTAGGCTATCTTTCAAGCCTACACCACTACATTTCAATCATATACTACTGTATCTCATGACTATAATATTGCATCTCTCTTCCTAACTAGACCTTATAAGTCTACTAGTGGACTCCTAACCTCTACCACTAGATGCAACTCTACTCACCAAGCTATGTAGGTAGTTGTACACCCTAGGTCCCCAACACCTAGCCATATTGGTAACTCCTCAAAATATGCCCCCTCGATCTCCTTGGGCAATGGCAATGGTGCCTCCATGTCATCCCTCCTATATCAAGGGAAGATAGGTAGAATATCTTATAAGAGCTCAAACTATCTCTTGACCTATACCACTGGTACCATCTCTAGCTCACCAACCCATCTCCCCCTAACCCATAATGAGCTTTATAACCCAATCAACTACTCTACCTACCCTATAAAGAATAAATATGTCAGATATGGCCTCCATATGATATATATAGGGATTAGGCCCTCGATCATGCACCTGTAGTAGGTGATGTCTTGCATGATGCCATCCACTTAGGTCTATGCCATCCCATCTCTCCACTATCTGAATCCAACCTTGAATCCAGTTAGAATAATGGTAGGTAGCCCTAGTGGCCATGTCACCATGATGTGCTCATAGGCCCAACAATGCAAAATATGGTCAACACATAAACTATATCATTGACACAACCTCAAACCCCATAACTCTCTATATAACTATGCCGAAAATACTAGACCCCAAGAAAAAATGGTCCACTACTTTATCATCTATGTAAGTACACCTATCAAAGAAATAAAAAATCTCCCTTTGTCTACATTAGGTATAACATAAACCATGATTTTGATCATCATCAAGATGCTAAGATGATGCTAATCCTCATTAGCCATATAGAGTGGCTCATATACAAAACTAGTATAATGATAGGTCACCTCACTGACATGAACCCCATATAAGATGACCATATGTATATCATGTTCCTCTCTCAAGCATGCAGAAATATCCTCACCCTGGAGTGGTAGTCACAAAATCTTGTAGACATCCTCTTGTGTAACTATCATCTCTCTGGTCAGTAGATGTAAGGTGTTGGTGGTATGATCCCATCTCTCAATCAGTGTGATCATTCGTGACACATCTCATGTAACTTGACAATATTGTCACACTCCTCCCAAATCAATGGACACCATATGATCCTACTCATCAGGAGTAACATCTCTCCTTATCTGTGTCAATAACCTTAGTATATGGTTTAAAAGTGTTAGCTCCATCCTCACCTACATCCATACATAAATGAATCAGGTCACATCCATTTTACTCTACTCACTCACAACTTTTTTTCCCTTCTCATTGGGAGAACTACATCAGTCTGAGGCCCTAAAATAGGCTATGTAGGTATCACTTAGTGGACATGGGGTCTTTTGAGTTTAGTTTAACCATAAACCCACCTTCTTAATTACCTAAGGTATCAATGCCTCTATATCTACCTACCTTAGGCCTATCCACCTATTCCAACTCTAGGCCTCACTACCTATATTATTGAATCTTAATTCTATAACCTATATTTTAAAACAAACCTAGACCTCTCAGCTGTATTTTTACTTTTTTTTTACAACCACCCTTTTAGATATTTTCCTAAAGTTTTAGGAGAATTACATTGGCCTGAGTCCCTAAACTAAGCTATATAGGTAGCACTCAGATGACATGGGGTCTTTTAAGGCTAGCTCAACCATTAAGCTAGCTGACTACTCCCATTGGAGATCACAAACTCAACCTTTCTCTTATTTATTAATTTTTAATGGTAACCAACACTAGTATCAATGTTGACATTAGTGCTTTATCAGCCTATGCATCAATCGATGTTGGTAGCACACTACTGATCTTGGTGCCTGATTGGCTGATGTCATTCAACCTCAGTGCTATGTCAGCCAATGTTAGTTGGTAATCAGCTAACTGTATTTGATCTTGTTGATGTTAGTGACTGGTTCAACTCTAGGGTTGAATGAACCAAACCTAATCTACCCATTTCCCTTAGAAAACTAAACCAAAATACACCTAACTTATCCTACACCTACCCTAACTTATTTTATACCCCCCTAATCTTATTTTCTACACATTCAAATCTCATTTAAAATAAAACTTGTAAATACAAAATCAAATTAAGTTTGGGCTTTTACCTCATCTCACCATCTCCTCCTAGCTGGCACTACTGGCACCTATGGTTCTATACCTCCTATTGGGTCCCCTCTTTGTGTTGCCATCTCAAATAACCCTCAACACCCTATTTATTCTCTCTAATTAATAAGTTGAAAATGAGCTTGGTTAGCTTCCAAACCCCCTTTTATCAGGTTTAGTCAACCATCAACGTCGATAATCTTGACCTAATATAATGATGTGGGTGTTTATGCTTACTAATATCGATAATGTTTCCCCAATTATGCTAATGTCATCACTTTTGCCTACTGAGATTGGCACATGTTACCAATGTTATCACCTTTTAAAACATGTTTTCCACCATAAAAACACCTAAATTTTCACAACTTTACCCATTGGGGCAATTGGATATCACATTTATCTCCTCCAACCATGAAAAAATGACATTGAAGATAACTCAAATATTCACCCTTGATGATTTTTCTTAGAGATCATGAATATTTCCTCATTCATTAACCCTTTTACACTAGGCATACATTGGTTGTCCTGACTGTAGTTGGATATTATGCACACACATGTATTGTAGGCATTGTGGATGGAAACCAAGTCCATCTTTTCACCTTCAAACCCTTTTGTGTTTCCTAAGGGAACTTCCAACCTCAGATACCTAGGACACATTGACCATTGGAATTACAACTTTGATTAATTTGACCTATCAACTATCACTTACAAGCTATGCTTTGGTTATTTCTATCCAAGTCCTCCTTAACCTTGCATTTCTTAATGTTCTCAAATATAGCTCATTATACATAGCAATACTTAATTCTCCACTAGTAACCCAATTACCTTTTCTATCAAACTAGTACTTGATTTTGGTTTCTCCTCCATCGATTACCATTTTGAGGGGGGATACCTCATCCAATACTTGGATCATCTAACTCCTATTTTTGTCTTGAAACATGTCAATACAAATTACAATACAAAAGGGGAAAATTTAGACACCAAAATTATGTCACACACACATGCATAAAACTCCCTATGTTGAAACCCCCTAGGACCATTTTAATAATAATTAATCTCCCTAACCCATACTTTTACCCCTCACACATTTAATTAATTTAAAATACTTAATTAAGTTAATTAAAAACCCTTGTTATCACCTTACCTAGCCACCTCACCCTATGACTAATTCTCCTCTGATGAGTCACCTCAAGACCTAGTCCCCTCATCCTAACTACCTAAGACTTATTTCCACTTTCAAACTAAATTCCTAAATAACTACTTCCTTCCTAACCTATTATTTTTACCATTTTATAATGGGTATCACACTTGGCATGCAAAAAAATATAAAATAGGCCAAAAATAGAAATTTTTACCTAATCTAGGGCTACCAATGTCAGTCAACGCATGGCTAACATCAGTAGGATACTTGTTGACATCAAAAACATCACCAACATTGGTAATATAAGCCAAAATCCAACCACTAGTTTATGTTAGCAAAAATTAAAAAAATCAATTCTTACTCTCATTCAGGATCTTGGAATTTTACTTTTGACATCCAAGCTTACAATAACCCTACATAAGTCAATCACCATTAGTGACTGATCTCTTGAGGACCAACATCATCTACTTATTCTCTCTGTTTAGGCATTTAGGTTCAGACTCTCAGACATAAACCATTAACCTAGCACTTATCATTTAATGACCACCATCGGTAATTATATCACTAATACTATAGGTTGTTTAAATATTTATTCTTTTATTTATTTATATCTACCTACACTAATTTATCCACTTTTGATCATACCCTCATGAGGGAGTTACAAATATTCCTTTCTTATTTCCCCTTACATGCATGCCAAACATCTGACCAAACTTAACCAAGACATAAACTCCTTGTCCTAACTCTATCAACCTATCTGACTTGATCCAAACCATTTCATAAACCCAAAAAATATCTCTACAACTTCCCAGATAATTATTGGCCCTACTGACATCAGCATCCTAACTGGCATTGATCACCTCACTACCAATTGCAGAAGCTTAACTGACATCAGTCACACATCTATCAACATCAATGACTATAAATTGCATAACTTATTCAAAACGTACCTAGTTAACTTCCAAAACACTAACAAAATACCTCACCTACACCCTATCACTCTCTACTATGAATAGGTTGTTTAAAATGGAAATCTTATCTCTCTTTTACTCTCTATTTATCTCTATTTTAGTTATTTATTATTATTTTTCCTCTCAAAAGTGGACTATCATCTCTAGGGAAGTTTCACACTTCCTAAAACAAGCACATAGCTTGGGAGCCCACTCATTTATCTACTAACCAACATCTTGTGGTAGTGCTTTCTTATTTATAGGTAGTCCTTCCCAGCCAAAGACGAGTGCTAACAACATCTGGATACGGTGTGCAAAACAAATTTGGGTTCATTCTAATCACTTCTCCCCATCCTTCTCTCTATTTTGCTTTAAATTCAAAATAGACAAAATTTAGTGAAATAATTACATCAAAGGCTTGTTGACACTCCTTGGTCCATTTAAAGGAGTTATCTATTGATCGGAGGTGGCGAAAGGGTTTATAGTGGTCGGATAGCTAGGAGATAAAATGGTAGATTGATTAAATTTTGCCTTATAGGCTAAAAAGTTATTTTAAGTTATTAGGAGGCATTTATAAAATGGCTCTAAATTTTATAGGGTCTATTTCTATTCCATGAAGGGAAACAATAAATCCCAAAAGTTTTCTTGTTAAGACCTTGAAGATGCATTTCTTTAGATTGAGCCTGACATGGTAATGGATAAGTCTTTCAAAGATGATGGATAAAATTGTGAGGTGATCCTAGAGATGTTTTGATTTTTTGAGAAAATCATCAGCATAATCATTGACTATTGTATGAATTAGGTCATCAAAAATGTAGGCCATAGCTCACTGATATGTGGCTCCTGCATTCTTTAATCCAAAAGGCATGATGTGATAATAGAAAGTTCCCCATGGGGTGAAGAAAGATGTCTTATGTTGATCTTGGGGGGTAATCAAGATATGATTATATCTTGAAAATCCATCCATGAGATATAACATTTCATGGCCAGTGGTCAAATCAATAAGTTGTTCAATGTTAGGTAAGGGAAAGTCATATTTGGGGCATGCAAGGTTAAGATCCCAAAAATCCACACAAAGGTGGAGTCCCATAGTGGGTTTGGTGATAGGTATAATGTTAGATACCCATTGTGGATAGTCAATGGGTTGAATGAAATTGATAGATAGAAGGAATTGAAGTTCTTCCCTAATAAGAAGAGCTATATAGGGATGGATTTGATGATATTTTTGCTAGACTAGCTTAACTTCAAGATGGATGATGATGTTATGAATGGTAATAGATGGGTCAATATCAAGCATATCCTAATAAGACCAATCAAATACTATGCTAGGGTCATGAAAGAAGGCTATATAGTTTCTTTGTTCCTCTAGAGTTAATGATTGGCCAATCTTGACAATATGAGGGTTATCTTGAGTACCTAAATTAACATCTATGGTTGATTCATTTAACATTGTTTTGTCTTCAATAAGGAGTGCTTTTTGAAGAGAAAAATCCTCCACACCCAGATAGGTAAGAATAGATTTGTCATCTTGACATTATATGGTGTTAATTATGGGAGAATCATGTGTGATCATTTCAAGGTGGATGAGAGGAATGGTTTTAGTTTGACCTTCCTGTTGATAAGTTAGGGGACCTAAACTAATAGTGTTGATGATAAATTTAGGTGGGATGATGTTGCTATCTTTAAATGGAGTTGGTGAGGGTAGAGGTTCTTCAAATTATAAATGTGAGGTTGATAAGGGTAAAAGTTCCTTGAATGGGAGAGGTAGAATTGGTGAGGTTGGTGGTTCTCCAAATGGGAGAGGTGGTATTGGTGAGGTTGGTATGGGATCTTCTGGTGGAACATACACTAGGCTAAATAACTCATGAGGTTTCTAAGTTTTGATAGTAATAATTTCATGGGGTCCTTAGTCATAGAGGCTAAACCTAAACCCTTTCTAAGCACATCAATGAAGGTATGTATGGGCAATAGTTGGGTTTCTAAGATAAGAAAAATTAGAAGTGAATGGTTGGATACAACGCATAGTGGTAGGAGAAAGAAGTTGTTTTTTAAGTCCCCCATAGATAAAATATGTTCTATTATTGGAAAGACTAAAGGGGACAAGGGTACCAATATTAGGATCATAAGATGGATCATTTTGAAGGTCTTCAAATTAATGTGGAGAGGGAAAATCATCTAAAGCTAAAATTTGATATTCCCCAAGTGTAATTCATTGGAATGTAGATTAAAAGGGGTGCTCAACTAGGATTTTTGATGAATAAATAGTTGAACTAGTGTATATTTCACCATTATTGAAAATATAAGTGTTGGTGTGTTGGTTTGATGCAGTGGTTTGGCTAGTGGTTGGATGTGAAGAGGGTGAAGGTGGAATAAGAACATCATTAGGATGATACATCATATTCCAAGAAGCAAAGGGACTTGGATCGGCTTTTATTGTAATAACTTGTCCTTCATGTTCAAACTTGATGCATCAGTGAAGGGTAGAAGGGATGCATGCCATAGCATGGATCTAGGGGTGACCAAGTAACACATTATATTGAAATTTTCCATCTATAATGTAAAAACATTTAGGAATTATTTGAGGTCCCAAATGAATGTGGAGAATAAATATCCCTAGAGTAGTGGCTAAGGTATCATTGAATGATCAGAGAACTATCAAGCTTTCCAACATGATATTTTTAGGTAGTTGAAGTTGATCATAGGCATGGGAGGAGATGATACTGATACTCACTCCCCCATCAATCATGACCCTTTTGACATGTGTATGATTGATGGATGTTGTGATAAAAAGAGTGGGATCATGATATTTGTTATGATATGGTGGGATTTCAGACTCTTGAAAGGTGACACTAGCAATGTGTTGGATATCTCCAATCAAAGATGCAAGAGGTTGGGTATCATCTGGTTGAACCTCTATGGAATGTATTACTTCAATTAAAGCTTGATGATGTTGAGGTGAGGTGATAATTAAGTCATATAGACTCATTTTGATGGGTGTTTGGTGAAGTTGTTTTATCACCAGGCACTGGATGAATGAAGGTGTATTTGAAGATAAAGGGGCTCCCAAAATGGAGACCTTAGGCTTAGATGGTTGTGAAGTTAAAGATGTAGCCTTTTGGTTTTGGTAGGTTGGTTGAGGAGTTGAAGGGTAAGACCATGGAATGGTGGCCTTAGCTTTACCTTTTTCATTTTGGTGGACTCTTTTACCCTTGTCCTTGTGTTTAGATCTAAACCGAGTTACCATATGAATAGTATGGACAAGAAGAGTGGTTACTTTCTTTAGTTCCTTTATTTCACTTCTTAGCAGGAGTAGAGATGGAGATGATTGGTAGGAGGATTGGATAGGTGGTAAAAGAGGTAAAGATCTTAAAGAAGGTTCATCTAATAGATCATATTTCTCCAAAAGGCCATGAATGATAGCTTGGAGAGATTTACAAGTCTTCGTATCATGCCTAGGGGTACTATGGTAAAAACAAATTAGATTGTCATTAAACCAAGTTGGATTTTGGCAAGTGGGGTCAAAAGGCTTGATGAGGGGTAAGTTAATGGTAGAAGCTTACAAGAGCCTTTGCAATATAGTTATATAAGACTTTGATAAGGGTTTTGGATATGGTGGAGTTTGGATTTTTGGTTTAGGTTTCTTAATGGGTAAGGGATTTTTAATAGGAGGTATGGTTGGTGGAGTAGGCCTGGATAGAAGTTTTGAATGAATTGGATTAGTTGTAATTGGTTTAAGAATTAGAGGTCTAGATTATGAGGTTTTAATAGATGGGAAGGTGGATGGGGAAAGGTTGGTAAGGAATGCTGATGAACTAGGAGATGGGCTTGTTATAGGTAGCAAAAGGGGAGATTGTTTATTAGAGGAAGAGTAGGTTATGGGAATGCTAGAAGGATGTGGTCATAAAATAAAAGGTAAAGGTGAAGGATTTGGTATGGTTCTTCCTCAAATTTTAGGTTTAGGTAATCCCTCCTTCTTAATGGGATTAATTAGATAAGGTTTTGGTTGGATTAGTGTGGTTAGATCCAGTCTCAAAGGAGGGTGAGTAGTATTTGGTGTGGGTGGGATCCCCAAGGTCTTGATTGGCTTGGTAAAAGAAGCATAGAGTGATTTAGCAATTTTAGATAGGGGTAATTGAGGTGGTTCCTTGGTAAAATTAGGAGGAGTAGTTGGTGTAGTTGTAATAATAAGTTCAAGAGTGGATTCTAGTGAAGTATAAGGTTTAGTCTTATTTTGATATGAGAGTCCAAGCTGATGCCAAAAGGTGGCCCTATCAAAGTTAGGTTGGGAGGTGAATTCTAAACTTTGAATTAGTTTGGAGAAGGGTTTATAAACAAGAACTATTCCCTCATTGTCAATTTCAAAATGTAAACCCTTTCGGGATGAAGGAGTGGTTTCAGTATTGTTATCCTTGGTGGAAGGTTCCAAAGGCAATGGTTGGGTAGATAGGGGTATTGTATCTTGAGAAATGGCTTTCAAGGAAGATATAAATGATTTTACAATTAGTGTGATAAAGGTAAGATTTTTAGGTGGAAGGGTTGGTTTAGCTTATTCCTAAATTCAATTATCCAAAGGGTTAAGTGGTATTTTGAGTTATATTAGAGAATTGAATGAAATGGTCAATGGAGTGACCATATCTTTGGGTGTTTCTACCATAGGAGGGGTGGGTGAAATCATGTTTTCATCCAAGGAAGCGTAAGGGATAGTTACTTCCTTCATTTGGGAATTTGAAGGAATTAGTGGTAGGTGGTTCTCCTTGATTTGGGTGATAGAGGTAATAACTTATTCGATAATGGGTAAATTATTGATGTCATTGATTACATGTGCCTCCTATGAATTGGAGGATTTAAGTTAGTTTTAATGGTGTTGGGTTGAAGGTAGATGGTTTGGAAATGGTTTTTGAAAAATATCAAGGGATTGGTTTAAAGGAGCATTTGGGTTGTCAAACACAAGCTCCCCTTTATCAATTAGGTCCTAGACAATGCTTTTAAAAGTATTGCATCTATCGGTATCATGTCCAACAACCTGATGATAGTCACAATGATCACTCTCATTCTACCACCTGCAAAGGGGAAAGAAGTATCAAATTATTGAAAGGGTTTGATGGGTGGAAGTTGGATCAGATTGGATTTGAGTAGTTTTTCTAACACTAATGCATAAGATTCCCCAATCAAGGTAAATGGTCTAGAAGGAACTCAGTTTTGAGCAGAGTTTTGGTGATTGGAAGGGTTTTTGGTTGGAAGTGTTTGGTTGATGGGTGGAGGAGGTGTGGTTTTAAGAACAACTGAATGTGCTGATGATTTTGCTTTAGAATTGGTTGGGTTCATGGTTTTGGTGGAGGATGACTCAGTGGATTTAAAACTAGAATTTTTATTTCAAAGCCTCAACTTCCCTTCATCAATAACATAGTTTTCTAGTTTACAGGTCATATTAAAAACTTCTTCAAAGTTCCTAAAGGTTTGGACTTGGAGAGTTGGATCAATGTGTTTAGCACAACCCTAGGAAAATAATTTGTTTAATTCAGGTTGGGGTAATGGGAAAGTGAGTTGATTACTGATGCCTCTCCATCTAGCAATGAAATCAATAATGGAATCATCTTCAAACTATTTTATGGAGTATAGGTTTGTAATGGAAACTTTTTAAGATATGTTTATAGAAAAGTGTTCCAAAAATGTTTGTGCCAATTGAGAAAAATAAAAGATAGAATGAGTGGGAAGAGCACTATACCATTCAAGGGTAGCCACAGATAATGACATGAGAAAGGTTTAGAGGAGGAAAGCATCATCATAAGCGATCAGGTAGTAAGCATGTCAGAATGCTTTGAAGTGTTGTTGAGGGTCCTCTTTACCTTTGAATTTAGAAAATTTGGGAAATTCTTATTGAGAAGGGTAAGTATGAATAGGTACAAAGGGTTGGATAAGCTTATTACAAATTTGGTTGTAAGACAAAAGATTGGTTGAGGCAGAGATGGATGACTCCAAACTAGTCATTTTATCCATGACCATTTTAATTAGGCCATGCCAGGGTTGAGAAACTACATAATTAAGAGATAAATTTTGTTGAAGTTGGGTCAAAATAATTTATAAATAAGAAATAGATGACATTGATGAAACCACATACTGATAGGTGGTTTCAAGAGGTTGAGATGGAAACACATAAGAATTTCTTAGCATAAAAGCTTGGGTACTAGTCAGTATGTACCCTTGTGGATTAGGGACATACTAGTAAGTTATCATAGGCACTTATTAAGGAATCTATGTGGTTGGTATGCTTGAGGTAGGATGGTTAACCTAGTGTTAATTAGAGGAAGGTTTTGAGGTATGGAGATCACTAATATTTGAAGTGGAACTATGGTCGAAGGATTGGTTGTGACTGAAGAGAAGATATAAGCTAAAGTGGAAGATAATGTCATAGTAGATAGGGTGTAGGTAACTAATGGTCAGGTTGAACCCCCATGGGGTGTAATTGATGGTGTTTGGTTGGGTGATGGAAGGTTGGTTTGGGTTTGGGTGGATGTGATATTGGAATATGTTTGAGTTAATGGTTGGGTTGAATTGATTCCTCCCATGAGGTGGGATGGCATACCAAGAGATGGTTTAGAAGAAGGAACTAAAATAGGGGTTACAATGAGGAAAGGTGTTAAGGTAATGTTTTAAGGAAATTGAATTTTTGTCAAGAAAGGTGGTGAAATTCAGATCTCCTTCAGATACAGTTGTGATTCTAGAAGGAGATGGTGGTGGAGGAGAATGGTGAGGTAAACCATGGTGAGATTTATCTACATTTGAGGTATAATCCATGGATGAGATGAAGGCAGTGGTTGGTTATTTTTAATTTTCACTTTTTGTCTAGTCAAAACCATGCGAAAAATATGGAAGTGGATAATTAATCTTTCACCTCAAACAATGAGCAATCAAAGAAAAGCCTAAATCAAACAAAGCACAAACTAAAAGTGTAGTTAATCCTAAGATTTACTTTAAATTGATTTTGGTTTATACCTTAAAGAGTGTGAAAGGGGAGTTGGCTTATGAAATAGGTACTAGAGAGGCCATCTAAGGATGGTTTCATGTTAAGTTTTGGTGCTCAAAGAATCTACACTAGACCGAGTACATGGCCTGGTAATGGGGGCTTGCTCCCCACACTTCATGGACCTAAATCCAAGCCAGGCCACTTAGCCAATAGATACTATTTGTCTAAATTTTATACTCTACCAAAGAATGGAGTGGATCCTTCCCTTATTGGTAAAATCCAAGTGGGATCATCGAGTAGGGTAAGGTGATCCAAAGGGTGATGAAATCCCAATGGGCCTTGTCTTAGTTATGTTTTGAAGTGTTCTTTGGTGTAGTGATTTGGTAGTGTAACATATGTGCTCTATGATTTATTCATAATGCAGTTAATTAATCTAGGTGAGATAAGCATTAAATAGGAAAATAATGGATGCACTTAATTTTACCGAAAATAATTTTTTTGTGTCTTTTCATGCAAATAAGGAACAATGCAATGAATGCAGGATGAAAATGTAACCTATCCCTAGAATGAAGTTTGCACTTTTTTAAAAAAAATTAATGATTTTCATAAATGAAAAAATATGAGATTCACTAATGAAATGATATGAAATAAATATAACTATTAACCCTTAAGGGGTCCCACTAGGCGTGCCAAAATTTTCCTTAATTTTTCTTTCTTGATTTTTTTTAATTTAAAAAGAGGGGAGAAACATGAGATAAAGGGTATGTACCTGGTAAATGTTACACTCATTAATGACCCAAAAAAGTGAGAACTCATTTGGTGAGGGAAAAATGACCTATAAATCACATGAACTCATGAAAAATATGTTAATAGAAAGGTAAGGGGATGCTTGGTGAGAAACTAGTCCCAAGAAAGAATGTGCTATCTTAAATGGATGTTAGCTTTTGTTCAACATTCAAGTTTATTAATAAAAGATAAATTACAAATGGTATATATGGAAATGATAATGATGATCAATATAAAAGAGATTTAATCTAAATAAGGAATGATATTATCAAAATAATTATTCTAAAATGTAGTAGTTTCATCAATTTCCTCTTGGATTATAGCTAACTATTCTTCTACATCCTCTGGGTTGGGTGTGAAAACCATAGTACAAAGGGATAGCTCAAAGGTAATATCACTTTGATTGGTAAATAGAGGTTTTGGGATAATGGGAAGGTCAAATATGTTATTTATCTCATGTGCAAGTCCTAGTAAGGTCATCTATATGTAATAAATAGATTAAGGTCAAGTCCAAAAAAATTAGAAAAGGGTTTAGGTATAATTTAGAGGGTGGAAAGAAGTCTAAAAAAGTGAAAGGGGGATAAAATAATAATCTATAATTTTGTAATGATAGAGACCATCAGTGATCAGGGTGATCATCGATGGTTATACTGATCGATGATAGTTGGGTGACCAGTGGTAGTTGTTATAACCATCGATGGTTATGGAAACCATTGGTGGTTACCTATCAAGAAATTTTTGGGGAGTGAGGTGAGATATAAATAGGTCTATATGGGGTGAGAATGGTAATTGGGTAGTTTAGGTAGGGGAAAAGGGTAGAGAGGGTGTGTAATAGAGAACACACTATAAATAAGCAAAGAATGATAAAATAAAATTGAGAAAACAAAATAAAGTACCTTTGCTTTGAAGAGTTGAATGGTTGGATGCCTAGAGGGATGCATGAAATGTAATAGTACTTTAGCTTAAGAATCACATAGATAGAGCTTCAAGTTTTTTAATGCCTACAAAGGAAATGAGAGAGTCTAGATATGTGAATTCGAGATGTAACTCTCCTAAGAACCCTGCATTTTTAGCAAAAACTTACTAAGTGAGGAGTGAAGTTTTGAGGGAAAGTTGTTAAGCTGGAAGGATAAAGATGTCTATTTTGGAAGAAATAAAGCTATGAGATGTGAATGGGAAAGTTTCTATTTTCTCCATGCAAGCTCATCCATATTTGGATGATTTTTGTGTTGCAGGGGTAGAGACCTAGCCATCGATGGTCAATCCCTTGGTGCAAAAAGGGTTAAAAATATTCAAGGAGAGCACGTTAAAATGTTTTTTGGCTAGGTGTAAAGGGTGAGATAACTAGATAAGTAGTTAACTAATGGTCAATAATAGGTCCAAGGTGATGCGATATTGAAATCAAAGATACAAATGTTCAAGGTTTATAATTTGTAGCCTTATTGAATATATTGTAGTAGTCAAACCCTCTAATAGTGGTCTTAAATATTGGTATGAGTTATATCACCCCTATGATAACATTACCTTTGGTTTCCCCATACCCAAAATTAGTGATTACATGTATTCGAGTATATCAACCCAATACTAGGACTGCCATTGATGAAAGTCAATTAGTTATCTACTCTTTCACTCCTTTATCCCTCAACACCATGGTTAGGAATCCTCCCCAACCTGAAAGTATCACACTATCCATAAAGGAATACTAAGAGTATGTAGAAAATAATGAAAAAACAATATGGGGCATTATCAACTCTTACTGGTTGATCACGAAGAGGCGAAAGATCTCCAGAATGTTTAAGAGTCTAAAACTGATAGAATTTAAATAATTACCCTAGTATGTGATTTCCATGGTAGCCAAAATCTATGGGTTTCCCACCATAGAGAAGTTTGAGCCTTTGATGTTCACAATCTTAATCTATGTGTTGGAGCAACAAAAGAAGTTGGATTCATCCACCATTTTAATTGACAACCTATATAGGTAGATGATGTAGCTTTAGGTTGCAATGCACTCAAAGGAGGAGTTCATAGGTACATTATACATGTCCTGCTACTTAATGTATATCTTGGTGCATAATAGGACATTCCATGAGCTCACAAGGAACTAAATGGAATGAGGATATATGAGACTTTTTTTAGAAATAACTTTAGATGGATTTAGACAAAATTTATACAAAGTTTATAATTGATTCTTCAATACTATGATGAGTGTCTTCTATCCTCTAAGAAGCCTCAATAGGATGTCTAAGAGGGCTAGCCAGAGAAACCATTGATAAGTATGTCACCTCATATACTCAGTTTATATCATTCACTTTTATCAAAATAAGTGGCTACTTAAGGTCCTCATATAAACAACTGAGATACCTAGATGATAAACTAGTAGTAACGGATTTGAGTTGATAGATGGTATCCCCATATGAGATGATGGTTTCAAAGAAGGTAAATAATCCTTTCATTTTTTTAGTTGAAATTAGACATTATTCATGTCCTTATATTACCAAAGCCAAGGGATTGGAGCAAGAAAAGTGCCAATATGTGATTGACAAGATGCCACCTAGGCCAAACTATGATATTAGATAGTGGGTGAACATAGAAATAAGTGTGATTATGCATCAATCAAATTATGAAGACATCTAGTTTGATTGTGCTACCAAGGAAGATGTTATAAAAATAGACTTTATGAGGCTAATAATACAATAATTTATCACCTACAACATTGTTCCCATCCCAAGGGACATGGATATTGATAAAGGATATTATCTAAAATGTACAACTAGTCTAATATTGAAGCCCAAGCCATCTCATAGGGGGACTTCACTACTAAAGGAAAATGATTCCATTCCATAGAGGGCCATAACAATCATGAGAAGAACCTTTAGGTGGTTGAAAGAACATGGGGTTTATCTTAGTGCTTATGATACCATTACCCTCCAAGAACTCAGACAAGTTTGGGACTTAAAGTGTTTCCTCCTAGATTACAGTGGTGTTCTCATGGATCTACCACCAGTGGTAAAGGGCAAAGGGAATGGTAAGGTTAGTGATGTTGACTACACTAGACCAATTGATGTGGATGTTTCTCTAAGTTTTTTCTAATTATATTCAGAAGAAAGAAGAAACTAAAATTAAAGGTTAGGGGTTTGTACGTTACCCGGATTAAGTTGCGCACCTTATCCAAGCGTTGTAGGAGATCCTCTTTGGCTATGGAGGAAACACCTGTAGATAATAATAAGACTTAAACAAATAAAATGTTAGAAGATGATATGGTGGACTGCCAAGCAACGTGCTCGGTCCTGGAAGTGTAAAGCTTCGTAAGGGATGACAGTCCACTATTTAAAGAAGAGAGTTTTTGTATAAAAAGAAATGATAAAAGACTTAAAGAAATGGAAAGGTAGAATATTGTGTACCTATTCTCTATAGTCCATGTGTCTCAGCAGGCTGGTCAAAGGTTTTATCTGGTCTTTAGGCTGTTTAGACAGGTTTTTTGGTTTGCACAGTGCTAACATCAGTTATGCTACCAATGTTAGTATGTAAATGGTGCCGACGTCAGTTAAGATGCTGATGTCAGTAGGGGCAATGGTCCTTCGGTCAGGTTTCAAGGTATTTTTGTGGTGGACAGAGGACTCTGGGAGTTTAAAGGTTTGTGCAGGGTTACGGGAAAATGAATAGGGTCTAAAGAAGGGTAAAGGTAATGGGTTGGTGTGATAATGAGGTAGGAATAAGAGGAAGGCTTTTCAGCCCTTCCATAGAAGAAGTCAGGTTTGGTCTCTCAATAGTACTTAGAAATAGCAAATGGAAACTAATTACCAATGTATTCTTAAAATACTAAAATAAGACAAAATACTTAGCTCTCTTAGATGAAGAACTAGAGGTGTCAAAATGCTTGTTCCTATTGTGGCTGATGTCGAGGTCCTCATATAATGTCTTCAATCCAACGTCTGGAGTGACTTGTGTAGAGTTTCGGTAGCCAAGAGAGAATTAGACAAATTCTATTGCTTGGTCTCAGAATGTGTGCATCGATATGCAAAGAGGTGGGGGGCAACTCAAGGTTAGAGCCTAGCTTATGTAACTGACGTCAGTGATCCCACTGGCATCGATCGATAGTTGACCGACGTCAGTGGCTAGAGAATGGGTAAAAGGGATATTTTTAGCTCTTTGCCTATTTCTCCATCTGCCAAGTGCATTTGCCATTGGAGAATGATCAAAAGATGGGTTTATTAGGCATGAGATTTAGTTAGGCAATGAGAATAAGTCTTAGGTAGTTAGGATTTAGAAGGCCTAGTCTTAGGGTGAGTCATAGGGTAAGAAATGGTCTTAGGGTGAGGTGTCTAGGCGAGGTGTCTAGGTGAGGTGTCATGGGGGGATGATTAATTTAAAATAAGTAATTTATTTTAAATTAATAAAGTGTGCAAGTATGGGTTATAAGTGTTAGAGTTAGAAGGGGACCAAGGGGGGTTGACACAATATCGGTGTCTACATTTGCCCCTTTTTGTCTTGTGGTTTGTCTTGATGAACTGCAAGACAAAAATAGATGTTGTTTGCCCCAGGTATGGGATAATGTATTCCCCCTCAAAGTGAGAGTCAAGGGAAGGTAATCTAATATCGGGTTTCGATTTGATAGGTAGTGGATGGGTAAGGTGTGGTTTGAGTGTAAACGTTGCAATAGTTGAGATTGCACGTATACCACTTCACGTGATAGGCAGGTCAAATTGTCACAGAAAAGGTTGAGGAGTGCTAAATTTAAAGTAACTGGTCCCTAGCTTATTAGTGGTAGCTGATTAGGTTAAATGATCAAAGTTGTAGCTCCAATGGTCGAGGAGGACTAAAATTGAAGTAACTGGTCCCCAGCTTATTAGTGGTAGCTGATTGGGTTAAATTGATCAAAGCTGTATCTCCAATGATCATCATGTTCCAAGTATCCTAGGCTAGGAAGTGCTCCTAGAAAACACAAAAATGTCACAAATATTGGGGATCAACTTGGGTGTGATCCGACAATAGGTGTGAGGGTCGTGGACAATTTGCTAACTATTCATGAGGTAGCATATGCGATCAAAACAACCAAGGCAAAGTTGTCTCAAAAGTGGTCATGGTTTGAGGAGATAGTCATGATCTCTAAGGTCGTTGGTCGAGTCGGGCTGAGATATAAGTGATCTCAAAGTGTTTGTTTGTTGTGGTTAGGGAGATGTATATGATCTCCAATGTGCCCCATGAGGAGTTTAAGATGACATCTACTATTAGGGCTGGTTGTTTGGGCATGATTTTGGCCATTTGCAAATAAGGCTTATGTTTTGAGGTTGTTGACGTTGGCTAGGAAACTGATGTCGGTCATCTACAAAGTAATTAACTATTGATGGTGGTGGAAATTAGCCGACATCGGTAGCCTAGGGCACGGTTTCACTGACATTGGCGGCATGCCAAACCTAACAAAAGTGGACTGGCGGCGCACCAAAAGTCATTTGTAACTTTTGAAGTGGTGAAAAAGTGAGCTCTGAGGTGTTTAGTGTGATAGAGACGTCTAGTTGTCTGTGGTAGCAGTGCTAGGTGTTAGGTTGTGAGTGGTTGGGAGTGTTGGTGAGTTTGGAGTGTTGTGAGAGTTATGGGAGGCGTTTGTGAGCCACCAAGGATTTGATTGAGGAGATGAGGTAGATGGTATATGGTGGAGGTTGGAGGAGGCCCTACAGGAGGACCACCACCACTGGCACCCATTATACCACCTCGATGGTGATGACGAGATGAGGTAGGGTGTTTTATTTAAGTTTTTGATTATTTTTTAATTGAATTTAATTTTTGTGATTTTTTGTGTTTTTAGTTATAGATCAAGGGGGAAGGGTAATTAAAATGGTGGGTGGGTTAAGTAGGTTAGTTTAGGTAGTTTTAGAAGGGTTTGGGGGGTTTTAGGAGTCAAAATGGGGAAGCCATAATTTTTAGGGCTCACCCCATTCGGCCCTAGGGCCGAACCAGTCGCCAATGCCAGCAGTTACACCAATGTCAGCCGACTAGTGACTGACATCAATTAGATAGCTACCAATGTCAATTAGGTAGGTGACATCATTGGCACTATAACCAATGTCAGTTGCCTGAAAATGTTGTTTAGGCCTCAAAAAAGTTGAAAATGATAATCTAGAGGGCCTAAGTTTTGCCGAGGTACTCCTAGGTGTAGTGATGGGCATATAAGTTTGGTTAGTTAGTCCATGAGGTAGATGAATGGGTGAATGGCTGAGCTAACCTCAGAAGACCCCATGTCAACTGAGTGTTGCCTACATAGCCCCTGTTTGAAGGGCCTCAGGCTAATGTAGTTCTCCTAGAAAGGGAAGAAGAGTCAAAGAGGTTTGTTAGTTGTTTTCTAACATTGTTGTGTGTGTGTTGGTTAGATGCAGGTGAGGTAGACATTGATGCTATGAGATCGTCTCTTGACATTGTTGATGTGGATGCATCGAGACATTACTAGAGAGGAGTGGGCACACATGACTGTAGTAGGGCTAGGCAGGTTGCGGCGATACCGTCGAGTTGCTAGGGATCTCAGCCTAATGGTGGCATTGATTGAGCGGTGGGATCACACCACCAACACCTTTCACCTGCCCACTAGAGAGTTGACAGTCACAGTTGAAGATGTGTATCAAATTTTGCAATTATTGATACATGAGGTAGATTTATATGCATGCTTGAGAGAGGCACATGACATACATATGGTGACATTGTTTAGGGAGCACACTGCTGAGGTGACTTACCACTCAGTGAGTTTTGCTTATGAGCTAGTGTATGCCATAGATGAGGATGAGCATCATCTTTCCATCTTGATGATGATCAGCATCACAGTTTACATGCTTCCTGATGTAGAGGGAGGGAGATTCCCAATCATGATAACTAGGGTTTTAACAGACATGGTTGAGGAGTAGACAATTTTTGCATGGGCTCTAGTCTTTTTAGCCCAATTATATAGGGAGCTATGGGGGATCAGCTGGCAATGATGATACAGCTTGTGTGTGGGCTACCTCCTACACTATTGGGCATATGAGCACATAGTGGTGACACAACCTCTAGGCCTCCTAGTAGCAATCTAGGCCAACTTTAGAGTTGGCTTTAGGTGATGGCGAGAGGTCATGGCATAGACTCATGTGGACAGCATCGTCTGAGACATTGATTACTATAGGGGGTACTGGATGCCCTGATCCTAGCTGATATTATTTGGAGACTATATTTGTTATATCTAATATTTAGAGATTACGCTGAGTAGCTGGTGGGTGTCCAGAGCTTGAGATGGGTGAGGGGCAGGTGAGCTAGTGAGCTCGAGAGAGTTCCTGCTGAGAGAGTATGGTGCCAGTACAGGCTATTACAAGATGTGCCACCTACTTTCCCACAGTATAGGTGGGATGATATAGAGGTGTCACTCCCATTGCTAGAGGAGATAGAGTAGCCTGATTTTGAGGAGATACCCATAGGTCCTGGTGTGGTAGATCTGGGGTGTACAATGGCCTACTTAGCTTGGTGGGCAAGTTAGTATGTAGGGGTTTAGAGGGGACCACCTCTTGATCTATAGGTGGCTAGCAGAGAGAGAGATGTTGTCATCTAGGAGAGAGATGCAACATGTGCATAGGTCATAGTTTTACAAGGATGGGTGGCAGGGTTTCAGGGGTAGGTGACAATTTTGACAGCATAGGTGGCTACCCTAATAAGGCAGGTTACTACTTTGTAGGAGTAGTTGGCTGCAGCTCAGGCATAGGTTTTAGTAGGATAGGGTTTTGGACGGCAGGGCCCTATTCAGATGCTACCACAGCAACTAGTGCAGTCAGTAGTTTAGTCACCACCACAGGAGCCACCTCAGCCATAGCCACAGAGTTTGCTATAAGGCATGGCATCAGGATTGATGGGTCCATTATAGACTGTACCTATTTCTAGGTATAACACTGCATTATATGAGATCACATATTATGAGGGTGACATCAAGCAGTATCCTCAAATCCAGTGATACTCTAAGATGCTAGCTAAGTAGAGATCTATGTCATGTGTGATTGCCTTGAGTTCTCAGAGATGGTGATGGTTAGAGAGTGGAGATGATTCAATGTCATCACAACCATGACCACCACCACAGCCTTGAGGCATTTGAGATGTTTATATATATACTGGCCTACGTGTGGTTGACGTGAAATGTACATATATTTTGAGAGAGACATGTAGATATATTATACTGTGCCAGATATTGATGTATATATATATATATATGAGATTTTGAGATATTGACATGTTATGGATGTTTTGGTTATGTTAGTGTTTTTAGCATTTACCATATGTTTAACGATACATGCTTAATATGATGAATATATGATGATGTTACAGCATTTTCCATATTGTGTGACGGTGTATGCTGTAACATATGTTATGTGGTTTTTCATTGCTAAACAATTTTCCATATTGGTGATGGATGTATGCTAAAAATAAAATGAGTTTTTTTATGCTTTAGCACTTTTCCATATTGGTGATGTTATATGCTTGACATAAATTATGTTTGGTTGTTAGTTTCCATGTGTACTGTTTTCCATAGAAACTAATGTGAATGGCTTATGATAATTTATATAACACAAATTGATATTTGCATTAAATAAAATCATGATGTTATGTTAGTGATTAGAAAATGTTTTAGGTGTAATGTTATTGGCATGTGACGAAATTGTATAAGAAGTGAAAGGCATGTTGCTCTTTCATTGACAAGGACCATAATGATAGTATAGATAGGGGTTTTTGCAAACAAAATCCCCGTTCATGCATTATGTCGTTGACCATTGGTTTGTGTTAGAGAAGTACCCTAATCACTTGACGTTAAGTGAGCTCAAAATCCCTTGGGTATTTTGGGGTAATAGATGTGATTATGTGATATGTCAGGATAACGTAACCCCTTTTTAGCAGGGATAACTTTGCCCCTTTTATAGGCGACCCTGAGAATGACTATAGGCAAGTCCATGACTTAATAATTTGTAGACTGATCAATGCGGGAAGTCTATTTGGGAATGTTGTTTTGTTTTGTGGTCATGTGAAGCTGATTGATGCAAGAAACTTCTAAGAGGGTGTTATTTGTAGCAAAATTTGAGCATAGCCATCCTTCAAGGGAATGGTCTATAGTTTACTTTGTATGTTTTGACCTTATTGAATAGTTATCCTTCAAGGGAGCAGTCTATTGATTACAGCAATAATGCAGCTGTCCTTCGAGGGAGCAGTCTACATTTATAGTTTATGACCTTTTGTTACGCATCCCAATTTGATGTTTTATTTATTGACTAAACTTTTAGTCATGGACTAGACTATAGAGGTTTGGGGGTTTCCTTTTTATTAGGACAAAGCATTTATGCAAAAAGGGCTAACTAATGTTTGTAAGGAAGAGGGGTTGAAAGGAATCGAAATGAGGATGACAGGGGTTGTTCAAGGGATGAACTCAAGTTAAACATCAAGTGAATGAGTACTTGGTTAACAATAGAATGGTCATAGATGCAAGGCATTAAGGGGCTCAGGTTCTAGTCAGCCTTCAAGAAAAGACAGACGATAAGTCCCTGATCCATACTTGTGTGTTATTATATAAGGTCTGAGCCAATTAGGAGCAAACTTTTCTCATTTGCTTCTTTCAATATTGGTCGCGTGTTGGTTTTCTTTAAGGATGAGATCTCTGATTTTGAAATCTCACTCTTTCAAATTTTTGTTATAGGCACGCTTGATGCGATCTTGGTAGATATGAAGATGGTTAAGAGCGGTAAGATGATGTTCATAGAGTAACTCAAGTTGTGCTAATTGATCTTAATGAAAGTCATCATTAGAGAGGATGTCATGCAAGGAGATGTGAAGAGAAGGTATTTGTAATTCAAGAGGCAAGACGGCCTCAGTTCCATACACTAAAGAGAAAGGTGTAGCACCCGTAGGGGTTCAGATGCTAGTGCGGTAGGCCCACAAAGTGAAGGGAATGTGAGTGTGCCGATCCCTTCCAATGTCATTAACCACTTCATTAGGATCTTGGTTAATATTTTGTTAGAAGCTTCTGCCTGTCCATTTGCTTGTGGGTAGTAAGGCGAGGAAAATTTGAGTTTAATGCCAAAAGAGTCCCAAAGTTTTTGGATGGTTTTGTTTTTGAAAGATTTACCGTTATCAATGATGATCTTGTGAGGTACACCGAAATGATAGATGATGTGGTGGTTAATGAAGTCAACAATTTTGTCGACTTTAGTGGAGATAAGGGGAATAGCTTCCACCTGTTTAGTGAAATATTCAGTTGCGGTGATAATAGACTGATGTCAGAGAGATGAATGAGGGTTAATCTCATCGATTAGATCTAAGCCCCATTGTGAAAAGGGCCAGAAATCCTTAGCAACTTGTAAAGCATGGCTAGGGACATGAAGTAGGTTAGCATGTTGCTAGCATTAGATACAACACTGAACATAATCACTACAATCTTGGTGAAGAGTGGGCCAATAATAGCCTAGACAGAGGATGCATTTTGCAACCGAGTTACCACTAAAATGTCCTCCACAAATCCCATCATGGACTTGTTTGATGGCATGAGATGTTTTAGTGGAGGTTAGACATCGAAGAAGGAGGCCATCAAAACCTCTTTTGTAGAGAAGACCCCCTAGTATGGTGTATCGATTAGTACTCTTGATAAAAGCCTATTGTCCATTGCTAGAGAGGTCATGAGGAATGACAGAATAAAATAGGTCGTCAACAAGTTGTTTATACCAAACATCGTGTGGACTAGAGTCAATATTTTTGACAAAGTTGATGTCAGTTGAGATATATGATGGCAATGCCAAATGGTGTACCAAGACATAGATTCTTGAGGAAGTAGATGAAGATGGAATGTGTGAGGTGAGAGAGGCCATAGTGTCAGCAAACTTATTCATAAAGCGAGGAATAGTTTTCAAGAGATAGACCCTAATAATGTGTCAACACGATGTTTATATCATTGCAAGATTTCATTTTTACAAAGATATGAACTGTTAATCTGATTAACAACTAGTTACGAGTCGCCAAAGATATTGATTGTCTTGATGCTTAAGAAAATGGCAATTTGAAGCCCCAAAATTAAGGCTTCATACTCAGCCATGTTATTGGTGCATTCAAAGTCAAATTTGAAGGATAGAGGCATGGGCTCACCCTCGCGAGGGTGAGAATGACCCCTACACCCCCACCATGTTGACATTTAGATCCGTCAAAGAACATTGTCATTTGATAAAAGATGTCATTGGTGGAAAACATGGTGATAGATTTGTCGAGAAATTCACAATTAAAGGGCTAGTTATCAGGTAGAGGGGCATCTACTAGTTGGTCAGCGATCATTTGCCCCTTTATATACTTTTGTTGAATAAATTCCAAATCAAACTCAGTGAAAAGCATGAGCCAATGAGCCATACGTTGGTTTTGGTATGGCTTGGAATGCATGTATTTGAGAGGGTCAATGTGGGTGATGATATAAGTTTTGTGGTTAAGGAGGTAGTGGCAGAGTTTGGAGGCAGTAAAGACTAATGCTAAGCAAAGTTTTTTTGTATGAGTATACCAAGTTTTGTAGTCAATGAGTGTTTAGCTTATATAATAAACTGCCTACTCATGATGTTGTTCATCTCGATGTGCAATCATGGCACCTAAGGAATGATCTGTTGCTAAAATATTAAGATAGAAGGGTTGGTCATCTTTAGGTGGAATAAGGACTAGTGGAGAGACAAGATACCATTTAAGAGCTTCAAAATCCTCTTAACAATCCTTATCCCAATTAAAGGAGATGTCCTTCTTGAGGAGGTGATGAAAGGGTTGACATTGGTCAGATAACTGCGAGATGAAGCGATGAATAGATTGAAGCTTCCCTTGCAGGCTGCAAAGTTGTTTTAGGTTAGTTGGTGGGGGCATCTTAAGTATGGCTCAAATCTTAGCTAGATCTACCTCAATGCCATGGAGAGAAATTATAAAACCCAAAAGCTTCCCTGAGAGAACCCCAAAGATGCATTTCTTGGGATTGAGTCAAACTTTGTATTGTAGTAGGTGAGTGAATATCATTTTGAGAATGGTTAAGTGGTCACAACAAAGTTTGGATTTTCCCAACAGGTCATCCACATAATCCTCCATGACTTTGTGGAGGAGATCATGAAAGATATAAGTCATGGCGTGTTGGTATGTGGCACCTACATTTTTGAGGCCAAAAGGCATGACCTTATAGTAGAATGTCCCCCATGGGGTGATGAAGGTGGTTTTATGTTGATCTTCTGGTGCAATCAAGATTTGGTTATATCCTAAAAACCCATCCATCAGTGATAGCATCTCATGACCGGCCATAAGATTAACAAGTTGGTCGATGTTAGGCAAAGGAAAGTCATCCTTTGGGCAAGCTAGGTTGAGATCGTAATAGTCAGTACAAATTCAAATTCCCCCAATTGTTTTTGTGACAGGGACAATGTTTGACACCCATTGCAGATAATCAATGGGTTGGATAAATGAGATGGAGAGAAGATGTTGAAGCTCCTATTTGACAAGGAGAGCAATGCAAGGATGCATCTTGCGAAGCTTTTGCCTAACAGGCTTAGCTTTGCGGTTTGTGACAATGTTGTGGATGACAATGTTGGGGTCAATACCAGGCATATCGCTATAGGACCAAGCAAAGGCTTTACTATGATCTGTAAGGAATTTGGTATAGTCAATTTGTTCCTAGGCATCCAAAGATTGACCAATCTTTAAAATGTGAAGAACATCAGAAGATGGGAGATTAATGCCAACAGTTGATTCATTTAACATAACCTGTGTTTCTGAAGGAAGTGATCATTGTATGAAGGAGTCATCTGCACCCATGTAGGTGAGTATGGCATCATCGTCCACACATTGGACAGTGTTGATGCTAGGAGATTCATCATCTATCATGTCTGGATAAATGAGAGGAAGAGACCTTGATTCCCCACCTAGTTGATAGGTCAGGGGTTCCAAATGAATGGCATTTATGCAAAAAAAAAACTAGGAGGGATGGAGACAACCGACTCCGTAGGTGAGGATGGGGGAATAGGTGAGGTTGGAGGAGAATGCTCTATGATAGTTTCATGGTGAGGGTTTTTAGAGGTTTTTAAAGGTTCCTCAAAACTTACGCCATGTCATTTCTTGGCATTTTTTATTGCCTCCTCATTTGGAGGCTCAACAGGCTAGTGGGAGCCTTGTTCATAATGCCCAAAGCCAAAACCCTTCCATGCACACCTATAAAGATAGGTGTGAGCAAAGCTAGGATTGCTAAGAAAGGAGAAATTAGAAGTGAATTATTGGGGTGATGAGAGAGGATTTCCAACAGTAGGAGCTCGATCTAGCCCTCCATAGATGAGATTGGTTTGGAGATTGGGAGGACCATATGGGATGACCATTTCGATGCGATGGTCATAGTTAGGATGATGATGAAGTTTTACATATTCCTACGGAGTTTGGAACATGTCAAGGGTAAGCAAATGATACTCCCCAAGTGAAAGGCATTGGAAGGTATCTTCCATAGGATCTTTTGTGGTCACTTGAGGAGTAGGTGTAGGTGTGACCAGTGTCTGTGAACTTGTCGAGGCTTTCACAGGTGGAGGTGATGTTTGGGTGGATGGTTTCAAAGGGATGAGAACATCATTAGGTTGGTAATTCATGTTGCATGTTTTAAAGGGGGAAGGGTCAACAGGAATGACATGAACCTGACCCTCATGTTCAAATTTGACACAATGATGCAATGTGGAAGGGACACAGGTCATGGCACGTATACAAGGTCATCCCAAGAAGATGTTATATTAGAACTCCTCCTTGATGATATAGAAGAATTTAGGGATTATACATGGGCCAACATGAATATGCAAGACCACAATGCCAACAGTAATGGTAGTAGAATCATTGAAAGAATGAAGAATTGTGTCAGTTTTTGACATGCAGTTCTTTAGAAGGGCTAATTGATCGTATGCGTGAGTTGAAATGATGTTGATGCTAGCACCTCCATTAATCATAACCTACTTAATGTGAGTTTGATCGATGTAATTTGTGATAAAGAGGGTGGCATCTTGATCTTCCAGGTTAGAGGTAGGAATTTTAGAATCAGTAAAGGTAATGGAGGCGACGGTGGGTAATGATTTGACTAAAGCAGCCAGTGGTTGGGGGTCTTCAGGTTGGACTTCTACTGCCTATAAATCTTTGATTAAGGCTTGGAAATGTTGTGGAGAGCTTTGAATTAGGTCATACAAAGACATCTTCACAGGAGTTTGGTGAAGTTGTTTCACCATAGAGTCACGGATTACCTCTAAAGATGTTGGTTGGGATGTGCCCAAGATTGAAATCTTGGGTTTTGGTGGTTGAGAAGGCTTGACAAATGGATATGTCCAAGGGATATAAACCTTCTCTTTTCCTTTATCCTTTAAGGTTTGTGACCTGGTGGCCACATTAATGGTGTTGATTTCAAAAAAAGGGGGAGAAGGTGGTAGAGGGACCATAGTCTGATGATGGGATCCTGATAAAGGTGAGGAGGTTTGAGAGACATGGGATGGTGTTGGTGGTTTATTAAAAGGTTGGTCAAGAGGATCCTTAATAAGAAGGGTATCCTTTTCTATATGTTGACAAACAATAACCTTAAGAGCACAACAATTCTCAGTATCATGCCCAGGTGTGAGATGATATAGACAGATTTGAGTGTCATCGAACCAAGATGGTTTTGATCTAAGGGGTTGGTATGGTTTAATGGGTAGGAGAGTGATGCTAGAAGACTGCAACAATCGGTGTAACAACAAAGCATAGGAACCCACTAATGGGTCTATGCTTGTTGTTGTAGTAGAGGTTGACAAATTTTATTTAGGAGTCATAGGAGTTTTTCGTACCACCTTTTTAGTTGGTGTTGTGGCCACTCACGTTGATGACACTTTCTTGATGAGAGGTGTTGTATTTTTAGGAGGAAGTGTGTTTTTAATAGGTAAAGGGAGTAATGGAGGCAATTTGTTTTTGTTAGGTGTTGGATTAGGGAGTACTCCTATTAAGGTAGAAGGGTGTCGACCCAAAATAGAGGGTAATGGTGAAGGTGGGGGAGGAGTTCTCTGACGTGGTTTAGTAGCCTTCTTTAGTTTAGTGTGAGGACCACTACTATGAGGGGAGAGGTTCAAATCTACCTTCACTTGTGGGTGAGTGAGGCTCGATACGGGGTGAACACCGAGAGATGTAATCTATTTCAGCATGGTGGATGCTTGTGAGGGTTTAGGTTCAAATGTGGACGGCTGAGCTTCTGAAGATTTGGAAGTGGAAGCCTGATCCTCGTCAAAGACTTTGGGGTAATTTGTTGTAGAAGGATCATTAGTATAAGATGAAGTGGGATGTGTAAGATAAGGATCCTTAAGTCACTCCCATAGCACCTCATGTTCTAAGTTCCTCGAATGGAGAAATCCTAAGTTTTTAGCCAATCGAGAGAAGGGTTTAGAGGGCATTGTGCGAGGCTTTATAATTGGTCTTTTGGAAGATTTAGATGGTTAGTGAGAGTGGAAACGTGTTGGACGTAGTGATCTCAAGCCAAAGGTGAGAGAGAACCATTATCAGATCTTCACTGACCGAAGTGGGGGAAGTGGCAAGTTCTTCTCTCGGTGGAGAAGGGATTGGTGAATGTGGCTCTTCAAGAGGATAGAGTGTAGGGATGATAATGGCTTCCACATGTGGTCAAGAAGTAGGAAAAGTATGATCCTCCATTGGTAATAAGAAGGATGAGGGTGGGGCTACTGGCATTGGTAAAGTTAAGGCATCTTCAAATATGGGAGAAGTCAAGGTAGACTCTCCTCCATGTGAAAGAGGGGTGGATGTAGGCGTTTGATGTTGTGGAGGTGATATGGGAAAAATAGGCTCTTCTACCCATGGTGGAGAGATGGGTTGACTAACCTCTTCATACTGTGGGAGAGGTTGGTTAGGAATAAAAGGAGAAACCATGTCAACTGTACGTATGTTACACTCTTGAGGGTCCTCAGCCATGGTTTAAACATTGTTCTGACTTTGGGGATGGTTAGGAAATGGTTGTATAAAGATGCCTATGTTTTGGTTAGCTAGCGCATTAGGGTTATTCAAAACAAGATCCCCTTTATCTAACATGTCTTGAACAACATTTTTGAGGGTTTTGCAATTGTCTGTGTCATGACCTTTGACACGGTGATAATTACAAAAGTCATTTTCCCTATACCATGTAGGGATGACTCGTGAGGGATCAATTTGAGGTGGTGGTTAGATTTGAGGGAGATTGAGGACTCCCTACTTCACTAATTCATCCAACACAGAAGCGTATGATTCTCCTATTAGAGTGTATTGACGCTATACATACCGTTGTTGGAATTGTCTTGTAATGTTTTGTGATGTGGAGGGCTCAAACTGGTTAGTTGTGGTAGAAGATGATGATCTGAGGATCACAACATTCACCAATCCCTTGGTCTTGGAGTGGGAAGAAGAAGATTTGGAAGAAGGGTCATTGGATTTTGCATTGGTATTTTTACTATGCAATTTGACCTTATCCTCTTCGTCTGTGCAGAGTTCAAGCTTTCGGGCCATGGTGAAAGCTTCATCAAAAGTGCAAAAAGTTTGAACCCACAAAGTAGATGAGATGTGCTTAGCACATGCTCTTGAAAAGAGCTCAATGAGCTCAATTTGAGGTAGTGAGAAGGAGAGTTGGTTGATCAGACCTCTCCAACGGTAGACGAAGTCTAGCTATTAATTCATCATCGGATTGTCTAATAGAATATAGGTCTGTGATGGAGACCTTCTTGGTGATGTTGATTGAGAAGTGGTCAAGGAATAGCTACGCTATTTGAGTGAAGGTAAAGAGAGAATGACTGGTAATGGAGCTATACCAATCAAGGGCAGTGCTAGAAAGTGACATGGGGAATATGCAAAGTAATAACACATCATTGTGCGCTATGAGGTAACAAGCATGTCTAAATGCTCATAGATGTTGTTGTGGGTCCTCTTTACTCCAAAAGCGAGTAAATTTTAGGAGTTCCCACTGGCTAGGGTATGGTTGAATAAGCACTGAAGGGTGGATAGGTTCATTACAGATTTGTTCATATGAAAGAACACTCCTTGAACCTGAAATAGATGTCTCAAGGTTAGACATTTTATCCATCAGCATCTTAATTAAATCAGTAGATGGATTGGTAGGAGGGGCACCCCCTAAGTTATAGTGTACTTAGAAGGTGTTGGGAGGGGTGTATGATATACTTGGTTGCATTTGTGTAGATGCAACATATTACAAGTTCATCATAGGGGTCGATGTTGAGGCCAAGGGGGCTTGTGCCATGAAGTTGGAGGGTACAACTTGACTAGATTTTGCCAAGGGTGGTTGAATAGTGGTGATACTAGTTAAAGGGTAGGTGGTCACTCTTGTATTTATGGGCGTAAGAGTAGGTGGGATAGAGATAATCAAGTTTTAGAAAGGTGTCAAACTTGGTTGAATTTTTTATGGTTATGGGGGTATGGAAACCCCAATGGAGGTAGGTCCAAAAATAGAAGGAGAGGCCAAATCTTGAACATTGGCCTGGTTGGGATACTGGTTGAGGTAATGGCCTAAGTGACCATAGTTTGGGTAATGGATCTTGTTGATATTATTGTCGTTTCAACCAAAGAAGTTGGCATCCCATAAATAGGGTTACCTAAAGGATCTCACATTTGGATTCTAGCAAAATAATGTCAGAGATCCTTGATGTTGTGGTCAAGGAATCTCTCAAAGTCTTGATCCCCTTTGGGAACAATAGGAGGTTGATTTGGGGTAGGTTGGATAGGAGTACGCTCAGTGTCTGAAGTATACTCCATTTGGTGACTTGATATGAAAGGCGAAGGTGGAAGTGGCTGTTGACTCGCATGGTCAACAAGAGATTTGGCTTGAATGTGTGTCAAAACCATCCAAGGAGAAATGGATTCAGGTTTCGAAAACTATGTGTTTCAGTTTTAGAAAACCAGATTTTGTGTTTAACAGCAAAAAAGTTGGGTTTTAAGCTTGCTGTTTGAGAAGAAAATTTGTTGACAGTGACCGATGTCAGTTGAAAAACTAATGTCAGAGAAGTATGTTGCCGATGTCGATTAGATAACCTATGTTAGTGACAAGTTGTTACTGACATCGGTGGAAAATCCGATGTCAGTTTCTGTGTAATTCTAGAAACATAGAAAACTGATAGTTTTTGAAGGAAGAAGAAATTTTGAGTTGTTTTTGGACCTCAGAATGATGTGACCTCACCAATTCAAACAACCAGATAAAAATAATAGAATAGATGAATAGGCAAGTAACCTCTAAAATGTTAAATTCCTAGGAATAATATTTAGATTCATGGTGGCTTATGCCTTAAAAGAATGTGTTTGGGAATTGGGCTTGTAGAACGGGTCCTAGAGAAGAAGTCTATGGCTGGTTTCAGGTTATGTTTTGGTGATCAAAGATCTGTGTTAGGTTCAGTACATGGCCTGGTGCTAGGGCTTGCTCCCTTCACTTCACGAACCTAGAGCCGAGCTGGGCCACTTAGCCAATAAATACTTTGCCTATAGTTTATACTATGTTAGAGAATAAAGTGGGTCCTCCTCTTGGTAGTGAAGTCCAAGTAGGATCGCCGGGAAGGGTAAGGTATCCGCTAGGTGATGAAATCCTAGATGGGCCTTGTCTTAAGTATGTTTAAGTGTTTGATTTAATGTGATTGTGGTCTGGTTGTGTAACATTTGTGCACTATGATTTATTCATAATGATTTTAATTACTAAGTGGGCTAAATATGTATGCAAGCAAGAATGAAATGCAATAGTTTTTAACCCAAATTGAAATATGTTTGTTAAAATGCAAACAATTTGGAGAAGAGGTTGAGAGTATGAATTTTTTTAATACTCTAAGATGCAGGCAAGAAGTGACAAGAAGAAAAAGAAAGATGTTTTTTTTAACTTCCGCTAATGGTTTCTTTTTAAAACAAAAAGATAGAAAGAGGGGATGCAATATTTTCATAATGTAACTATATGAAAATTTTATTTTTCTAAAATAATGAACCCAAGGAAAACTCCAAGGGTCCCACCGGGCGTGCCAGAATGTTTCTCTAAGTTTTTGCTAATTATATTCAGAAGAAAGAAGAAACTAAAATTAAAGGTTAGGGGTTTGTACGTTACCCGGATTAAGTTGCGCACCGTATCTAAGCGTTATAGGAGCTCCTCTTTGGCTATGGAGGAAACACCTATAGATAAGAATAAGACTTAAATAAAAAAAATGTTAGAAGATGATATGGTGGACTGCCAAGCAACGCGCTCAGTCCCGAAAGCGTAAAGCTTCGTAAGGGATGATAGTCCACTATTTAAAGAAGAGAGTTTTTGTATAAAAAGAAATGATAAAAGACTTAAAGAAATGGAAAGGTAGAATATTGTTACCTATTCCTTGAAGTCTGTGTGTCTCAATAGGTTGGTCAAAGGTTTTTTGTCTGGTCTATGGGTAGTTTAGATAAGTTTTCTGGTTTGCATAGTCACTGACATCGGTTAGGCTGCTGATGTCGGTAGGGGAAATGGGCTTTTGGACGGGTTTTAGGTTATTTCTATGCTTGACAAAAGAGTCTGGGAATTTAGGTGGTTTATGCAGGGTTGCGGGAAGGATAATAGGGTCTGAAGAAGGTTAAAGGTAAAGGGTTGGTATGTAAAAGGAGGTGGGAATAAGAGGAAGGATTTTCAGCCCTTCCACAGAGGAAGTCGGATCTCTTTGACAGTATTTAGAAAATAGTAAAGTAGAAACCAATTTACCAATGTATTCTAAAACTTTGAAATGGAGACCAGTACTTAGCTGTATGATGAAGACCCAAGGGTGTTAGAGTGCTTATTCCTATTGTGGCTGATGTCAAGGTCCTCATGCAATGTTCCAATCCAATTTGGAGTCACTTGTGTAGATTTTATTTAACTAGGAGAGCGATAGTCAAATTCTGATGCTTAGTCTTAGAGTGTGTGCATCGTTATGTGAAGAGGCGGGGGGGCAGCTCAAAGTTAGAGTCTAGCTTATGTAATCAACGTCGGTTGATAGTTGACTGACGTCAGTAGCTAGAGAACAGGTAAAAGGGCTATTTTTATCTCTTTGCCCGTTTCTCCATCTGCCAAGTGCATTTTCTATTGGAGAACGGTCAAAATATGGTTTTATTAGGCACAAGAGTTAGTTAAAGAGTTGGAATAGGTCTTAGGTAGTTAGGATTTGGAGGACTTAGTCTTAATATGACTCATAGGATAAGAAATGGTCTTAGGGTGAGGTGTCTAGGCGAGGTGTCGTGGGGGGATGATTAATTTAAAATAAGTAATTTATTTTAAATTAATAAAGTGTGCAAGTGTGGGTTAGGAGTGTTAGAGTTAGAAGGGGACCAAAGGGGGGTTGACACAATATTGGTGTCTATAGTGGATTCCATATCTACATCACGGTCCAAGGTAGGACTATCTTTCTCAAAGATAAAAAATTCTAGATAGTAATTAGGATAAGATTACCACTAAGGAGGTTACATTGGCTAATGCCACCCTAATATCCATTGCATCAGAGGGATCCCCAATATTACTAGCCATCCTAGTAGTTATCCTAGTGGTCAATCTAGATGCTATTCTACTTGTTCCACCAACACAATATCCAATAATTGTTCCTCTTCCAAATATTTACTCAAGGAAGCAAGGAGGTGAAGAAGAAGGAGAGTATCCCAAGAAAAAAAGAGTCAAGAGGGTTCTGAAACCTCCAAGTAGGATTCCTAAGAAAAATAAGGAGGTTGTGTTTAATGAACTACCTTCTAAGGAACTCCCCATGAAAATGAAAGAGGATCAATCCTCATATTCTCAAAGGTTGGGAGGCATGAGTGAAGAAGAAGACTCATACAAACATATGATTATTCCTAAGGTGATGAAGATGCAACAAAAATTCACTCCTACATAAGTAAAAATTATGTAGAGAAATATGATGGAAAGACCCCAAACCCCAATAAATGTCCCACTGATTGGTTTATTTGTAGAAGAGGGTCCTTAAGGAGTAAAAATTAAGGGTAATGAGGAATAAGTTATGGCCCCAAATGATCTTATTTAATTTGAAGATGTTGTACAGGTTGAGGTTGAGGTGACCACTCAAGTTTAGGCCCATTAGGAAAAAGAGACAGTCTCATCAGATACAAATACATTTTCTAAAATCATCATAACCCAACCACTAGGCCAAGGTGATCAAGGTAAAGTTGAAGAGATGAATAAATATAATGAGAAATATTAGGTGGAGCTAGAGAAGAATGTTTAAGTCACCTCTTGTCTTAAAGGGGTGGTTGAACAAGAAGGACTACAAATAGCTTCATAGGTATCACAAGTTATCACTTCCCCTCCAAAGGTGTCAAGTTTAACACCAAAGGAGAAGGAAAGTATAGAGGAAGGTGGGAAAACAAACCTATAATTGGGTAATCCCACCCATACATAAATAAACAAGGAAGTGGACCAGTCCAATAAAGGTGCTAAGGAGGGTACTTTAGGTAGTATTGTTGTAATTTAAGTACCTCAAAGTCTCCTTCACATCAAAGTTCTTAATCCAATCCAAAATAAAGGTCCATAGGTTGTGATTGGTGAGGAGTTACCTGAAGGCAAAAAATAAGTCACCATAGCCTCATCTATACTTGAATCTCAGGTAAATAAAGAAGGTGAAGTAGTTGTGGAACCTTCTAATCAATCTGTAGGACAAAGGAGCTCCATTGAGAAATTACTGAAGGAGTCTCACCAATTTAGGCCTTATTTTGAAGTTTTGGAATAGATAGAGCCAAACCTTGAAGGGGGACCTAGAGTAAAAAAATAAGGTGGTGAGGAGTTAGAGAGAAATGAAGAAATTGAATAGTTTGTGTTGAGTCCACAGCCCATTCATATGGAACTACCTACATCAGTTACTTCGATGACACCACCTTACACTATCTTGAGGCTTGCATCAATGTTTACTACATCAATGGGATTTAAGACCAAACCCATTCTTTGGGTAAAACAAAAGGTCAAACAAAAGAAGGACATCAAAGTAAATATTAGGGAGATTGATGTAGTAAATATCACTCAAGTATACAAGGCCAAACCCCCCAAGAAGGCCAAGACACATTCTAGAACAACATTCACTACTATAGGAGAAAAGAAAGTAGAGATATCCATTCCCCCACAAGATGCTTTAAAGACAGATGTTACCTTTAAGAGTTATACTATTTAAAGCTATAATTTAGTAGAGCTATCAAGGAATGAGCTAAAACATAGCTCGTAGGTTTTGGTGAGCATGGTGGCTCGCCGAATGGATAAAGACAAAGACACCATGGATGAGTTGAAGGCACAAAATTAGGTTATGATCTAGTACTTGAAAAAAATATTGAGTGAACCCAAGGCAATAACTACAACTACTGGTATTGTTCTAGAGCATCCTCTCTTCTCAATAAATTCATTTTATTTTTATTGAATTGATGACTTGAAGTCTAGAGGAAGGGCCATAAAAAATGGAAAGAAGATTTGTGCACCATGGCTAATGAAATAGTCCACTTAGTATTGAAATGCTTGAACAAAATAGTGGATAATAAGAGGGACTGTGATGCTCAAATGCTTATCTATTAAATGGACATTAAGAATGGGAGGAAGTCTAGTATAAAATAGATTAGGTCTGCAAGATGGGTACAAATACTTTGATATCTAAGAAGATTATTGCTCCAAGTGATCATAAGAGGCCTAAATATTGTCAATTGGTAATCAAGCATCGATTGGAGATGGTCAAAGATAGAATCTTATATTTGAAAGGAGAAGATCAATCCCTTAATATTTCAATAAAAGAGATAAATTCTATACTCAAGAAGATGGTAATCCTTGATGGTGAAGTGATTTGGAGGAAGAGACAATATGCACTACTCTAAAAATCCTCATTGATGCACCACAAGAGTCCTTTGATGCTAATAAAATAAAACAATTGGTGTCACTTGAGAAATATTATGACCACCTTAAAGAGATTAGTAGATGAAAGCAAACCATGCTTTAGAAGATTATTTCTTGGATTGAATAATACCTAGTGAAATTCAAAAATCAAATAGGCCCAAACCAAGGGAATCTTGCCCCTATTCTAGAGGGATACACAAGGTATAGGAACAATTTGATAAAAGATTTCATCATCCAAGTCAACTCAAGAGCATAACCAAATATTTCAATTTTTCTAATCTGACACCACTTCTATCTTCTCTTCCCTCCATTCTTATTATTTATCATTTCCCACTAGGAAATTATTGTACTTGGCCCATTAGTAGCATCCTTTTAGTTAGTTTTTGTGTAATCATGTGTATATGAAAGGGAAATTTTTATCTATCATGTAATTGGACAAAGGTTTTGTTTTGTCCCTTGTGAGATCTTCCTCCACGTAGATAACTAGAAAATATTCTACCAAGGTGGAGGATCAATATTGCCATCATCACAGGAGCATCAACATATCTAAGGAATCATGTTTGTTACAAGGTTTAATAGACTTTAGGCCCATGAAATAATTTTCCAACTAGAGCATTTTTAGGAATATGCTAGGCTTAGCTAAAACTGTATAAGTAAAGGGGGTCTATCCCTTTACAAGGGTCAATTATTATTTTTTGAGTCAAGAGATATAGCCTCAAAGATTTCTCTTTGTGTGATCTTTTTTGTGCCAAATTGATTTTTTCTATAAAATCATTGGCAAGATTTGAGAGCATTTGATATGTCTCCCTTATCATAGAATTATCTTGCATAGTGATAGGCTATTATGTTATTCATAACACATTGTATTCAATTTACATTCAATTGATAAATTAAATATATTTATGGTTTCCATTCTCTTCTTATTTTTTAAGTATATTTCTCTATTTTACATGCTTAGTAGATTAGTTATCATGTGTATTCATCTTTATGGTAGTCATTTTGAGATTATATCTAGTTTGTAAAATCCTTTCTACTCTATGATTTGGGAATAGGGTATTGATAGCCCTTTCAAGTGTAGTCTTGGGATCACAAATTCAATTGGAAGGGGTTCTTGAAGGATATCATTTATGCATGATTTCAATTTCATTTGTTTCATATCTACAATGCATTTGTTGGTAACAATGGCATACTAGTTTATTTAATTATTTGTGCTCACTCATTAACCCTCCACTTTCTTTTCTATTAATTGATAAATCTTGTCCTACCCTATCTTACCCTACATATAACATTCCCTTTGCATACCTAACATGTTATTTTCCTACAAATGCATAAATATTGTGTAATTAACATGTGTTTGTATTTTGTGCTTTAAAGCCCATCATTGTAATCTTTTATTTAGCCCCTCTTTTATTGAAAATTATTTATAATTAAGGTTTCAATCATATTCATATATATATATATATATGTATATATGTATATGTATATATATATATGTATATGTATATATATATACATATATATATATATATATATATATATATACATATATATATATATATATATATATATATATATATATATATATGTATATATATATATATATGTATATATGTATATGTATATATATATATGTATATATATGTATATATATATATATATATATATATATATATATATATATATATATATATATATTGTATCTTTTGTCTAAATTAGAACATTTTTTCATTCCATGTGATAACCCTTCCTAAGTAGAGTGAGTAGGTTTGGTTGTGTTCTGGTTAGATTTGTGTTCCCTTGTGCTAATTATCCCCATGGATATTGAATTATAGGATCTCTCCATGTGATAAAGTTATCCCATAGGTCCTCTCATCTTGGTTCAAGTAGATCTAGAAGTAATAGGGAGCTAGCCATACCCTTTTTAGGTGCCTCCTAGTCATTTTCTCCATTTGGTCCATTTTTGATGTCTAACCCCTCCTTGACTACAATGACATTCTAGCAGGTTTTCCATCTTTTCTTACCATTTCTCTTAATTGTGTAAGGTTGAGAAAAAGAGGTATATAACTGGGAACCAACATATTTTTGGTTTTTTTTTCAAGGACTAACTTGAAGTCCTTGTCACTTGTGTTTTTGAGGACTCTTGTAGAGGATGTTGATTATTTCACCTTGTTAAGTTCTCTATTATTACTACATTGATCCAACTATCTTTCTTGTGTTAATGACCCACTAGTTTTTTTGTGCCATGACTCTAATAGGGATGTTCACCCCTATGTTGTAAGAAGTTTTACAATGTTCTTGGAATTATATTTATTATTTGAAAGTTTTTAATTCTATTAGTTGTTGTTAGTAGTTTTGTTTATTATAGTCTATAATTTTTTACTTCTAGTGGCAACTTAGTTACATTAAAATTTTAACGATCAATGCCTATTATATGCAATATTATATATCTTTAAGTTTTTTTATTTATATTTGTAAATATAGAGGGTATTAGGTCTTCCTTTTAGAAATATCCTTCTAAAGAGCTTATCCCTGAGTTGAAAGGTCCATCCAGAAGGAGACAAGTGTGGAAGCCTATTGAAGGCCAAAACTCAGGCAATCAAGTAAGACCTAAACAATTTGTCCCCCATTTTATTTACCTCATTTTCTCAAATATCCCTCTAGTGGATAGATGTCAAATGACTTTAGAGAAGTCTGAGCTCCTTTCATGTCAAACTCCTTCTCCATGAATAAGTCTTTCTCTTCCTGCAAGGCCATTAGGGAATTACTCTATTTCTCCTCTTTCAAGTCCTGTTCATAGTATTCATTTAAAACTATCCCCTAGTTCATCTTCATCTTCAAATTTAGAGATGGGAGACTGTGAATGAGAAGAAGGAGGTTTAATGTAGGTAGTGATAATGAAGAAGAAGATCAAGGTGTGGGTAATAAACATAGACCATTTGTGATCCCAATATTCAAACCTATCAAATTTAATGGTATGCCTAGTTTCCCTAATGAAGTTTCCATTAAGGTTATAAATATATTTCCTAAAATTAAAGGGAACAATGTTGTGTCTAGGGAATAACATTTAAAATCTTTCTTAAATGTTATTGAAGGCTATGAAATTGATCTAGAAGATATGTGCATAAAGATCTTTATGAACACACTAGAAGAAAAGGCTTGAGAGTGGTTTAAATCCCTCCCTGATGGATCCATAGACATATGTCAAGCCATTATTGATGTGTTTAAGATGTAATTTGGTGATAGTATTGATCTTAGATTCTTGCTTATCAAATTAAAAAATCTCAAAAAGAATCCTAATGAGTGTGTTAAGGATTTGAATTATAGATTTAGTAAGGTATTAAGAAGGCTACCAAAGGGCATAATACCCAGTGGTACTACTTCTTTGATCAAATACTATGATGCATTTCAAAACAAGGTAGCCTATTATCTCAGAGATAAATCTCTCACAAATATGAGGATGGACCTTAATATGGTTATCCAAATAGAGAATAATATCAAAGCTGTGGGTAAGCCTTTGAACAAGATGGATGATGTCAAACTAGTGAATCTTGAAAATCCTCAAGCCTCCCATAGGAATGTAGATCTAGATGAAACTATGGAAACTCTAGCTACTACTATGAAATAAATCTATTACAAGTTGGCCAAAGTAGAAAAGGGGTTGTCTCAGGGTTCCTCTAACCATGATGATAGAAGAGATCACAAGAGATAAGAAAGAAATCACCCTAAAGACTAGGGTCAAGGTCAACCATCTTTCCAAGGTAGGAATAATGATAAAGGAAAGGGTATTTCAAAGGATGACAAACATGAGAGAAACTAGAATTGAGGAAGTGGAAGGGAAGTACCAAATCCTTTAGTTATAAAGATAAATATAGTTTACTGTGACATCGACTAGTGTGACAAGTTCTTCCTTCCTCATCCTATATGTAATACAATTGATAGTGATGGTTAAGGTGTAGAATTTTTTTAATATCCATATTATGAATATGACATTTACAGTGTTGAATTCTAAGAGATATAAAGTTACACCTTCTAAGAAGAAGTTGTGAGTTCTTCAATTGTTCCTAATTGTGAAGAAACCCTAGCCTATGAATGTTTTACTTTCCAAATTTATGAACCAGATGTGATGGTTACCTCTCCATCTATAGGGATGATGAGTGATACTACTATTTAAGCATTCTAGAGAGCATATGAAAAGGTAAGGGTCCCAACCCTAGACTTCATTTGTGAGATAAATATGATGCATGAATATGAATTGCCTATTCATGATTTTGATTTTCTAAGATCAATGATGAAAGAGAAATATGGGGATTTACCTCCATCAGTTGAGGATGGGAAATTAATGATACATGCATTTATTACCCAAGAGAAGGAGTATAGTTTGAGAATTAAAGATCAAAATGATCCTTCAAATATTAAATATTTTGTTGACCCTAAATTAGAGATAAAAGATAAAGAGACCAAAGGGATTAAAGAGGTCCCAAATTCCACCAATCCTAGTTATACACCTGATAATGATAAGTCAAAAGGTACCTAGGCCAAAAATAGAACTCCCCTATTATCCAACATTCCCAAGAAGGATGAACCTAGGAATCCTCCCTTAAAGAGTGTAGTTAAAAATGCTAGTTCTCTTACTTATCTCCCCCTAAATCTTGAGGGGTGTATCCCAAATGGAAGTGTCACTAGTCTACATGCTAACACTTCTTTACCTAAATATAGTGTCTACGATATGGCCTATGTATTGAGTCAACTAAACGTCATAATACCCTTTGTAGAGTTTCTCAAAACTATAGAGCATAGGAGAAGAGCTTTTGAATATTTGAGATTCACTGATAAAATTAATACCACTGAGGTTGTTGAAGCTAAGCCTTCTCCCACTTCCATTATGGAAAGTGAGAACACCTAAAAATCCCTTGAACATCACTTATAGGTGTATTTAGGAACAACATTGGTAGAGATTTAAATGGATGTCAACCCATTCTATACCACCATAATGATTGATGGTATATTTATCCATAGTTAGAAGTTTGACTTCGATGCATCTTATAACATTATGCCATTGGTCATGTTGAATGAACTCTATATAAGAATAAATGTAGCATATGGATGATGCCTCACCATGGATTCTAGATAAGTACCTATTGTTGTGATGGTTAAAGGATTGGTGGTGTAGCTCATGCAATACCTAGATAAATTCTTGAGTATAGCCATTATTTTTATAGACTATCCACCAAAATGGGGTATATTACTATCTAGAAAATGGGCTAATAGTATTAGGGGAAGTGTTTAGATGGACCTATAGTATTCCACTAGACCTCTATATTGGAAAATGGTTCACCTAAATTAGGATCCACAAATGCTTCATGTCCTAGAAGATCCTAAATATTAGTTTAATGAAGTGTTATATGTGGATATGAAAATTAGGAACTTTGTGGGGAGTGTTGAATATGAGGAATTACCTCCTAAATTTGGTGCCATGGATGAAGACTTCATCTAGACTATGCATTTTAATGGAGCATGTTATAACATTGTAAATGGAGCAAAGGAGGTTTTCTATGCCCCTACTAGCTAAGCTTAAAAATACTCCTTCTATTTGTCCTTTAAGTGCACAAATAATATTGTAAAGTATGAATAACTCTTGATTGGTCTTCAAATCACCCATGAATATGGACTCAAAAATTTACTCATCAAGGGTGATTCAAAATTAGTGATGAAGTAAGTTCGAGTTATTTATACTATGAAATATAAGAGATTAAATCATTACCATAATGTTGTATGGGACTGCTTATATTGGTTCGATGTTTTCAACATCAAATATCATACTTGATATTTTAATCATGTGGCTGATGTTTTTGTAAAGAGGGATACAGAGTTTAAAGTTAAAAATAGAAATCCCTCCTGTGAATATGAAGTTGAGGTGCTAATAAGGCCTTTTATCTCAAACAACATTGATCAATGGCAAGTCTTTGATGATAATTATCCAATAAAAAGGTTTATGCATTATATAAATGAGTTTGAATAAACCATTATAGATTTGGATTCCATGGTACAGGTATGTGATGGAAAATAAACCTTGTTTGGAAAATAAGTTATCTATTCGAAGACTAATACTATCCCTAGAGGATTGTTTAATCTTAAAACATCCTTTGATGGAGTTAAAATAACAAAATCTAGGAATATTTAAGATGTTACTAGTTATGAGATATTGTCAACTCTGGATGGACTTTTTGGTTACAACCAAGTAGTAGTGAAGGATTTTGAAAGGTCTAAGATTGATTTCACTACCCCATGGGGTACCTATGTGTACATCTGAATGCCTTTTGGATTAATGAATGTAAGTGCCACCATTCATAGAGAAATGGATGTAGGCTTCACCCTAATAATCAACTAGTTCAATATGGTATATTAGGATGATGTTATAGTATACTCCAATAAAAATGATGACCACTTAGGGCACTTGGAATAGATACTTATCAAATGTAGGAAGTTCAAAATCTCCCTCAATCCTAAGAAGTGTCATTTTGGAGTAGAGAAGGCAAATCTACTTGGGAAAACTATGTCTAAGAAAGGTGTGATGATAGATCCTAAAATGGTAGAGGCCATTAACAAGGTACCCATCTCATAGACCAAGAAAGGTATTCAATCTTTCTTTGGATAGGTTAACTTTGTTATTAGGTTTGTTTCCAATTTTTATAGAGATTACTCTGTCGAGTACTTCAATGCTAAAAAAGGATCAAACTATAAGATGGGATGAAAAGGCTACCAAATCATTCTAGGAAATCAAGGCAACTTTGAAAACTACCCTAGTGATTGCCAGTCCTGATTATAGAAAATTTCTAGATCTTTTTATTTACATATGAACATACTATTACTACAGAGATGCTATAAAAGAATGATGAAGGTCATGAGTAATTAATTGCCTTTTATAGCAAGGCATTGCAAGGATTTGCCTTTTATATAAAACATACCATAATGGAAAAATAAGCCTTTTCTCTCTTAAAGGCTAGTAAAACATTTAGATCCTACATTTTAAGTTCAAAGATTGTGGCCTATGTTCCTCACACTATGGTAAAGGACATATTAACTCAAAATGAAATCAATAACAAAATATGTTGATGGGTCAATAAAATTAAAGAATATGACTTGGAGATACAAACCACTAATTTGATAAGAGGCATGGGTCTCACCAAGATGATGACTGAAGCCAACTTTTAGGCTATAGAGGTGAATAATGTAGAAGGGGTTGTTGATAGCCTTGGATCTAAGTATAGCTGAAATCCATGGTACAAAGATATAGTCTATTATTTAAAGACTCTAAATTGTCCTCTCCACTTAAACAAAAATAAAATGAGGACCTTAAAGCTATTATCCCATAAGTATCTTCTATTTAAGGATGATCTTGCTTGGAAGAACCCATATGGTGTCCTCTTAAGGTGCTTAGTAGAACATGAGATTCCCAAATTAGTTATAGAGTTTCATAGTGGTGTGTGTGGTGATCACTTTGCTCTTAAAGTCATTGTACACAATATTCTAAGGGCTTATTATTAGTGGTCCACTCTATTTAGTGATGTTTTTACTATGGTAAGGAGATGTGAAGAGTGCCAATGATTCGCTAGGAGAATGAAAGCATCCAAATCATGTCCCCTATAGCTAGTTTTTGTTAAGGGACCTTTCAAGTAGTGGGGAATGGACTTCATGGATAAAATATTAGTATCTTCAAGTTTTGGTCACAAGTGGATCTTAGTGGCAATTTATTACTTCACAAAATGGGTTGAAGTAATCCCTATCAGAAAATCAACCCACCAAGTAGTCATTTATTTCCTTTTGAATAATATGATTTGTCAATTTAGAGTGCTAGTTAAAATCATTTGTGACAATGCCATTTGATTTAAATCAAAATAATTAGTTGCATTGAGTGAAGATTATGGGATTGATCTATCATATGCCTCTAACCATAATCCACAAGGAAACAAGTAGGTTGAGTCTAGTAACAAAAAATTATTGAAGATTATTAGAATGAATCTAGATACCAACAAAAGGAAATAAGGTGAGCAGTTGAAGTTTGCTATCTAGGATAACATGTTGAATACTAAAAGTTATAATGGAAGAATCCCCTTTGAGCTTGTTTATGGAGATCAAGTTATTTTACCCCTTAATTTACAATTACATACTTACGAGTTTATGTAGTAGATAGCTGAGGATGAATAAGAAGTAGACTATTATAAGGAAAGGATCAACTAGATTATAGAGATTGATGAATCTCATAGATAATCTCATGAAAAAAATTTAAAGTTCAAAGAAAGGCTCAAAAATATATTTGATAAAAAGGTCACCCTGAGAGATTTTCAAATTGGCAAACTGGTCCTACTTTGGGATAATAGACATGAAGATAAGGGAAAACATGGAAAATTTGATTCCCTATGGATGGATCCCTACACCATTGATTATCAAATAGGGAACCATACATTTTATCTTAGAGATATTTATGGAGAAATTTTTGAACTGCTAGTTAATGGTAGACACCTCAAGCACTTTTTGGATTAAGTCCATGCTAGCCTATGTAAATATGTACAAGTTGTATATTCCATTTGTGTTTTTTTTCCCTATTTAGGGTTGTGTTTGTATAGTTTGTGTTTTCTCCTTTGCCTTCCTAATTATCTTTAGATCGTTATTATAACTTTTTTCACTAATGGTGTGTATTCCTTGCCTTTGTTGTAAATTCTTTGAGTCCATGGCCTAATGGATAGGCATCTAGTCTGGTGTTCTTTTTGTACCCACTAGGGGTACATGTACCTAAGCTAGAGATGATGTTGGAGCCCAAATCTACACCAATTAATTTGTGCCCTTCTCAGCATCAAAATATTTGGGAGGTTAAAAATTTATTGTGTTCTAATATCTCTATCTAAGATATTTTTTTGATTTTCCATGTTTTTTGAGAGCCTATGTTAACATTCAAAATTACACTAGAGCAAATGGGCCCTTATCTATGAAAATGCCTAAGTCCATCCTGGGTTGAGTATCAATGTTTAAGTCATTCACCCTAGTTCTCTTTCCATTTTTTCCTTTGGAAAGTCAACTTCATGTTCATAATTTGCTAAGTCCTTTGTCATGTCTTTGCTTGGTGAAGGTGCTCTTTTCCTTAGACTTCTTAGGCCTTTTACATGAACACAATGTCAAAAAAAAATTTTGGACACTTATTTTTGTCGAACATTTTATCTGCTACAAAAGTGTTGAAGGAATTTAATGAATTTTCTTTTTCAGGCTAAGTGTTTTACACAAGTTCTAAAGGGTTATTTAATTTGTTTCAAGTCAATTATTTTGGAATTTTCGTCTGTAGCAAAAATTTTGAAGGGCACTTTCATTTCAAGAATTTTGCTTGAACAAAAATATTGAAGAAAATCCTTTGTTTTGAGAAAGATGATAAGTCATTTTTATTTCAAAAATTTTGTCCATGGCAAAAGGTTCAAATGGCACTTTGCCCTTTAGTAATTTTTCTCACACAAAATCCCAAAGGAATTATAAGGTCATTTATTTTGGCCAAAGGTTTCATAGTGGGAAAATTCACTGTGAAAAGATAAAAATGCATCCAAGTCTCTTTGCATACATTGAATTACTACCTTGTGCTTGAAGGAGAAAAGTTCTAGGGCCTTGGATAAAATTGTTATGTTGCACCTTCAATGTGTTTTGGTGACTGAGGTGAGGAATTTCTTGATAAGCTAAATGAAAGACACATGGTTATCTAAGGGTACTTCTAAAACTTAATCCCATGAAAATGCCTAGGTAAAATTCATCATATTTATAAGGTAATGAATATTTTATTTCCTTTTACAAGTAATGAGTGAATTTTTAGGGATTGGAAGGATCTTGTAACCCTCTCCATATCAAAAAGGATGGTGTAAAGATGAAAAGTTAGCTAAGAGTTTGATCTGGTGTCTAAGTTGGACACATGGTAGGTCCTTAGAGTTTTATAATTTTTGGGCCCCTTTTGAATATTACCTCATTTAACTTTTGATGGGAAAGGTATAAAAGGTCTCAAAGGCCCAAACACCTAGATTTATAAAGAAAAGTAATGACATGTGGCAGGTCCTTAGGTTTTTTCAAACTCTAGGCCCTTTTTAAAAATTGTATCACTTACCTTTGGGTGGGTAAGGTGAAAAAAGTCCTTGAAGGCCCAAAATTCACAAAAATAAAAAGTTTTATTATATGGATCCACATGTTGCAAGGAAGATTACCCATTAGAAAGAAAACATTTTCACTTTCTCTTTCCTTTTTTAAAAGAAGCTTAAATTACTAAAGGGGGTAGTTGGTAATTAGTCCTTATGTTTCAAAGTATTAATTGTAACCCTAATTTCAAAATGCAAAAGGATTATAACTAAGTCATTTACCTTCATTCATGTTTACCTTTTTCATTTAGAGCTTCTACTTGCATCTTTGAACTATTTGTGTGTCCTAACTATGTGCAGCATGTAAGACTGATTACAAAAAATTCTTCAAATATTTTCATCTTCAATTCTGTACATCCCTCTAGATTATTAGTAATTATTCTTATATCTCCTTGTATTGTGTTCTTTGAAGGGGTTTTAAGGCATTTTGAGGATGATTTGAGTGAAGAATTTGCTTGAGTTTAAATTATTGTATTAGAAAGCTAGGGAGCAATGGTGGTATCTTCAACATCTATGAAAAGCAACATTATTTCTATTTTGGATGGAATCAAAGATAAAAATGTTAAGGGGTTAGAATTTATAGCCTTATTTAATGTCTTATAGTAGACAAACCCTCTACCAGTGGTTTCAAATCTTGAAATGGGTTATATCACCCCTTTAACAACATTCTCCTTGGCTACTTCATACACAAAATTAGTGATTGCATGTGCTTGAGTATATCAACCTAATACTAGGAGTGTCATCAATGGAAGTTAATTAGTTATCTACTTTTTCACTCTTTTGGCCCTCAACATTATGCTTAGAACTCCTCCCCAACCTCAAAATATCACACTCTCCTTGGAAGAATGCCAAGATTATGTAGACAAGAATGACAAAATAATATGGGACATTGTCAACTCCTATTTGCTAGTTAAGAAGAGGCAAAAAGTCTCCATAATGTCTAAGAGTCTGAAACTAGTAGAATTCAAGGAATTTCCCTATTATGTGATTTCCATAGTAGACAAAATCTATTGGATTCCCACCATATAGAAGTATGAGCCTTAGATGTTCATAATATCAATCTCTATGTTGGAGAAATATAAGAAGTTGGATTGGGCCACCATTTTAAGTGATAACCTACATAGGTAAATGATTTAGCTTCATGTTATAATCCACTTAGAGGAGGAGTTCATAGGTAAATTTTACATGTCCTCCTAATTAATGTATAACCTGTTTCATAATAGGACATTCCATGGGATCAAAAACAATCCCAATGGAATGAGGATATACGAGACTTATCTAGAAATAACTTTAGATAGTTTTAAACAAAATTTATGCAAAGTTTATAATTGTTTCTTTAATACTATGATAAGTGTCTTCTATCCTCTAAGAATCCTCAGTAGGATGCCTAAGGGGCCATATAAACCATTGATAATTATGATGCCTCATATATTCAGTTTGGATCATTCACTTATATCAGAATAAGTGGCTACTCAAGGTCCCCATATAAACTGTTGAGATACCTAGATGATAGACTAGCAATGATGGAGCTGAATTGATAGATGGTGCCCCCACATGAGATGATAGTGGTGAAGAAGGTAAATAATTATTTCAAGTTTTTTATTGAAATTGAACATTATTCATGTCCTTTTATTACTAAGGCCAAGAGATTAGAGTAATAAATGGGCCAATATGTGATTGACAAGATGTTACATAGGGCAAACTAAGATATCAAATGGTGGCTGAACACAACAAAAAGTGTGATTTTGCATCAATCACATTATGAAAACATCTAGTATCATTACATTACTAAGGAATATGTCAAAAAAATAGAATTTATAAGGCTGATAATACAAGAACTTATCACCTAAAACATTGATCCCATCCCAAAGGACATGGAGGATGATAAAAGGATGTTATATATAGTGTATAAATTGTCCAATATTGAATCCTAGGCCATCTTATAGATGGACTTCACTATTAAGGAAAATTATTCCATTCTATGGATGGCCATATCAATCATGAGAAGAACTTTCATGTGGTTGAAATAACTTGGGGTTGATCTCAGTGCTTATGATACCCCTACCCTCTAGGAACTCAAATAACTTCAAGAGTTAAAGGGTTTCCTCCTAGATTATAGTGGTGTTCCCATGACTCCACCACTAATGATAAAGGGCAAATGAAAGAGAAATGTTGGTGATGTTCTTCAATAACCCAATTGATGTGGAGTCCATATCCACATCACAGTCTAAGGTAGGACTGACTTTCTCAAAGATAACATGTTTAGATGATAATTGGGATAAGATTACCACTAGGGAGGTTACATTTGCTAGTGCCACCCTAATATCCATTACATCAAAGGGAGTTATAATACTACCAACCATATTACCAACCATCCCAATAGTCAATACAGATATTGTTCCACTTATTCCACTAGCATAATAGCCAATAATTGTCCCTCTTCCAAATATTTACTCAAGGAAGAGATTAAGTGAAGAAGGAGAGCATCCCAAGCAAAAAAGAGGGATCTCCAACCTCCAAGTGGGATTCCTAAGAAAATAAAGGAGGTTGTGATCAAGGACCTACCTTTTAAAGAAATCTTCATGGAAAGGAAATAAGATCAATCCTCATATGCTCAAAGGTTGAGAGATATGAGTAAATAAGAAGACTAGATGAAGATAAGCCCATTGCTAAGGTGATGAAGAAGTAATGAGAAGTAACTCCTCCATAATTAAAAAATGGGTAGAGAACTATAATGGAAAGACCCAAGACCCTAGTAAAGGTCTTGATGATTGGTTTATTTATAGAAGAGGCTCATTCAAGAGTAAAAAGTAAGGGTAATGAGGAAGAAGTTATGGAATCAAATGATCCTCTTTATTTTGAAGATGTTGCATAGGTTGGGGTTAAGGAGGCCACTCAAGTTTAGGCCCCTCAGAGAAAAGAGATAGTCTCATCAAATACAAAGACATTTGTTGAAAATGTCATCACCCAATCACCAGGCTAAGGTGATCAAGGTGAATTTGAAGAGATGAGTAAATTTGATGAGAAAGTTGAGGTGGATCTAGATGAGAATGTTCAAGTCACCACTTGTCTTAAAGTGGTGGTTGTATAAGAAGGGATACAAGAAACTCTATAAGTATCACAAGTTGTCCCTTCCCCTCCAAAGGTGTCAATTTTATCATGAGAGAAGGCAAGTACAGAGGAAGGTGAGGGAGAAAACTTACAAATGGGTACCCCCACCCATATAAAAATAAATAAGGAATTAGAATAGTCCAATAAAGGTGTTAAGGAGGGTACTTTGGGTAGTATTTTTTGTAATTTAAGTACATCAAAGTCTCCTTACTTGCATCAAAATTCATGATCCAATCCATAATAAAGGTCCAGAGGCCATGATTGGTGAAGAGTTATTTGAAGGCAACAAGGAGGTCACCATAGCCTCATATATACTTAAATTTTAGGTAAATAAATAAGGTGAAGTATTTGTGGAACCTTCTAGTCAGTCCATAGGACAAGAAAGCTCCATTGGTAAATTGTTGAAGGAGTGTCACCAATTCGGGCCTAATTTTGAATTTTTGGAGCATATAGATCCAAACCTTAAAGGGGGACCTAGACAAAACAAAGAAGGTGGTGAGGAGTTGGAGAGTGATGAAGAAATTGAATAGTTTGTGTTGAGTTCACAACCCATTATTGTGGTACTTCCTACATCAAGTACTCTAATGACACCACCTTACACTATCTCAAGGCATGCATCAATGTCCACTACATCAATGGGATTTTAGTCTAGACCCATTCTCTTGGTTAAATAATAGGTCAAATAAAATAAGGACATCATAAAAAAGATTGGGGAGATTGATATAGTAAATAACACTCAGGTGTACAAGGACAAACCCCTAATAAGGCCAAGACACCTTCCAAAACCACATTATTTGCTATAGGAGAAAGGAATGTAGAGATAACCATTCCCCCAAAATATGATTTGAATATAGATGATCCCATTGAGATCTATAGTATAGCTATAATCTATGAGATCCATCAAGGAATGAGCTAAAATAAAGCTCACAGGTTTTGGTGAACATGGTGGCTCATTGAATAGATAAAGACAAAGCCACCATGGAGGAGTTGGATGCACAAAATCAAGTTATGCTCCAGTACTTACAAAAGATACTGAGTTAGCCTAATTCAGTACCTCCAAATACCATTATTTATCCAAATCATCCTATCTTCTTAATAGATTCATTTTATTTTGGCCAAAATGATGACTTGAAGTCTAGAGGAAGGGCGATAAAAAAATGGCAAGAAGATTTGTGTACCAAGGCTGAAGAAATAGTCCACTCAACATTGAAATGCTTGAACAACATAGTGGATAATAAGAGGGACTGTGATGCTCAAATACTTATCTATGAAGTAGACATTAATAAGTGGGAGGAAGTCTAGCAAAAGATGGATGACATTTGCAAGATCAACACATATACTTTGATAGCTAAGAAGATCATTGCTTGAAATGATCATAAGAGGCCCAAATAATATTAATTTGAAATCTTGAAGATGGTAAGCCTTGATAGTGCAAGTGATTTGGAGGAAGAGACAATACGCACTACTCTAAAAATCCTCATTGGTGCACTATAAGAGTCCCAATTGGTGTCACTCGAGAAATCTTGTGACTAGTTTAAAGATCTCATCGAAAGAAAGCAAACTATGATTTAGAATATTGTCATCTATCTTGAATAATATCAAGTGAAATTCAAATATCAAGTAGGCCCAAACTAAGGTAATATCATCCCTATGTTGGAGGAATACACAAGGTATAGGAAGAAGTTGGAAAAATATTCCATCATTTAGGTCAACTCTAGAGCATAATTGAATATTTTAATTTTTATGAGTTGGTACCACTTCTATCTTCTCTTCCTTCCCTTATTTTTCTTTCTCATTTCCCACTGGTAATTCATTATTCTTATCCCATTAGTTGCATGCCCCTTTCAATTATTTTTTATGTAATCATGTGTATAGGAAATGGACTTTTTGGTTTGTTATGCAAGTGGACAAAGGTTTTGTTTTGTCCCTTACAATATCTTCCTCCATGTAGATAGCTAAAAAATATTCTGCTAAGGTGGAGGATCAATATTGATAACATCACAAGAGCATAAACATATCCAAGGAATCATGTTTGTTACAATGTTTAACAGACTCTAGGCCCATGAAAGAATTTTCCATTTAGAGCATCTTTAGGAATATGCTTGGATTAGTTCAAATTGTATAAGTAAAGGGGGTATGTCCCTTTAAAAGGTTCAATTAATTTTTTTGATTTAAGAGCTATAGCCTCAAACAATTCTCTCTATGTGATATTAATGGTGCCAAATTTATTTTTGATATAAAATCATTGACAAGATTTGAGAGCATTTGATATGGCTCCCTTGTCATAGAATTGTCTTGCATAGTGATAGGTTTTTATGTTATTCAGAACACATTGTACTTAGTTTACATTTAATTGATAAATGAAATGTATTCATGGTTTCCATTCTCTTCTTATTGTTGAAGTATTATTCTCTATTTTACATGCTTAGTAGATTGGTTATCTAGTGTATTCATCTTTATGGTAGTCATTTAGAGATTATATATATGTTGTAAAATCCTTTCTTCTCCAAGATTTGGGAATAGGGTATTGATAGCCTTTTTAAGGGTAGTCCATGGATCATGGATTAAATTGGAAGGGGTTGTTGAAGGATATAATTTATGCATGATTTCATTTTTATTTGTTTCATATCTACAATGTATTTATTGGTGATGATGATATAGCAAATTATTGAATTTCTTTGTGCTCACTTGTTAATTATCCACTTTCTTTTATATTAATTGATAAATCTTGTCATAAACTATTTTACCCTACATATAACATGCCCTTTACATACCTAAAGTTTTATTTACCTATAGATGCATAAATATTGTGTAATTAACATGTGTCTACATTTTTTGCTTTAAATCCCAATATGGTAATCTCCTATTTATCCCCTCTTTTATTGAACATGATTTAGAATAAAGGTTAAAATCATATTAATATATGTCTTTAGTAGCTTGTGTCTTACTTAGAACATTTGATCATTCCATGTGACAACCCTTCCAAGGTGAAATGAGTAGGTTTAGTTGTGTTCTGGTTAGATTTGTGTTCCCTTGTGTTAATAATCCCCATGGAGATTGAATTTTATAATCTCTCCATGTGAGAAATACCCCATATGTCCTCTCACCTTGTTTTAGGTAGAGATAGAAGTAGGGGGAGCTAACCATACCCTTTGTAGGTGCCTCCTAGTCATTTTCTCAATTCAGTCATTTTTTATGTCTAACCCTCCCCAACTATAATGAAATTCTATTAGGTTTTCTATATTTTATTTCCATTTCTCTCAAGTGTACAATGCTGAGTGAAAGAGGTGTACAACTAGGAACCAACAAACCCCATGTTCAAAATCCAACATGGTATCAGGAAAAGAATAAATACACATATGATAAAATAGTAGGACATGATACTAAAATTTATAATGTATTAAAATTTGTGATCTAAAATTTATTATAAGAGAATGATCTTTTACTAGAACAATTTGGTCATGATTATCCTCATAGTCAAACTACTAGAGTCACGACCACTCTAAGAACCAATATATTAACAAAAGGGTTTAAAAAGTTTCAAAGGAAGATAAATTATTTGATAAAAATCAATATCAACTCCTTTTAAACCCTCTAGACTCAGATGATTTTGAAAACATAACAAATCCACCATTGTTTCAGATAGATGTGATACACATAGCCACATGATCCCAAACCCAAGGCCATAAAACCTAGAATCCCATTAAAGCCAAGATGACTATTGTAAAAGATCCTACTTATACCACATATAGTACTATAATGCCCATCCTAAAACCTAAAATTTCAATTTTAGGAAATGCATAGAATAATAATTTTTTGAAGTTGATATAGATATTAGTTCTAAAGTAACTCCATTAGTTCCCCATTAAGATGTCTTTATATGAACTTATCCAGAACTCTTTGCATCATCACGAGGATATGATAGAAGCTTTTAAATATATTAAGATAAAATCATATGAACCCCATCCTTTATCAAATTTTATTTTTTTGTCCCCCAAAAATATCACTCATTTTTGGGGCAACATTTGAAATATTTTGGTCCCTACAGACTAAAATTGTCTCTTCCCTTTTTGAAATTTGTTCTAAGCATTCAAATTCCTCATTTTTCAAGCTTCTCAAAAAATCAACAGACTCTACAGGCTTAAATCTATGGACTCTATAGGCTTGAATCTACAGACTCTAAAGGAAAAGAAAATCTACAGACTCTGTAGGCCAAGTTCAATGAGCTTCACAAGTTGATTTCTATGGACTCTATAGGAAAGAAGCAAGCTTTCAACTCTTAGGCAATCTCAAAGTTGGTTCAATGACTAGGTTCAACCAAAAGAGTTTATCAGTAAGAGTTCAACCACTTTTAGGTTCAAAGGCTTCCACAGGTAGATTCAATCAAAAGAACAAGTTTTCAAGGCTTGAACCATTGAACTATTGAACCATTAAACCACTTTGGTTCAAAGGTTCAACAGGTTCAAGGTTTAATAGGTTTAATGCATTTGGTTCAACAAGGATCAAAAGGACTTAGCCAAATCAAAGGGAATGAACCATTGAACCGTTAAACCAAAGTTGGTTCAATAGTTGGTTCAATAGAGTGGTTTAATACTTTGATTCACTCAGTCAGTTCATCAAATGGTTCAAATCTTGGTTCAAAGTTTGGCTCAATGTTTGGTTCAATGCTTCGATTCAACGAATTTTGGTTCAATCAAAGGGTTCATCAGCTTGGTTCAAAGCTTGGTTCAACAGTTGGTTCAAATCAAAGGTTCAATGTAAAAGTTCAAGAGAGCCTCCCAAAGGACAAGTGCCCTTGCGAAGGACACTTGGTCGACAAAAGCACCCTTCGGAAGGGTCATTTTCAAAGAAGCTACAAAGGTAAATTCTTTCAAAATTTTGTTTAAGGCAACCAAAAGACAAAGGGATTTCCTTCAGGAAAAAGACTAGGGCATAATTCCTTCATAATTTTTGTCTGAAGGAATTCCTTCAGATAAAAAGTCTGAAGGAATTCAGAAAGGCTGCGGGAGGAAAGCCCAAAAGAGTTTCTCAAAGCCAAAGACAAATCAATAATTCTCATAGACTTAATGTCTATGGGAAATTCTTGTGGACCTTTTGTCCACAGGAAAATATTTGTGGACTTTTTGTCTATGGGAAATGTCCCCAGGAAAAGTTCCAAAGGACTCCAAAGAAAAGGCCGTTGAAGGACCCTAAAGGGCAGGTGCCCTTACGGGGGACTCTCAACTGTCAACTTGAAGGACACTTCCCCAAATCTGAAGGATCACCTTCCCTTTGGAAGGATTCAAAACAAGAAATCCGAATAAATCCCAAGGGGTGATGCACCCGAAGACGTCAAAGTCAAGAACGGTGAACTAGCCCTTAAAAATTCAAGCATAGTGATGGTTGCATCGATGTCAATTTAGAGGTTCATAAAATAGCCGTTGATTTTGAAAAGCCATAAAGAAGATCCAAATAACTTAGCTTGAAGGCCATGTGAAGACCACCTGAAGGGTAGATACCCTTGTAGGGGGCTCTTCCTGACCCAAAGCGGATCATTTCTCAAGGCTTGAAGGGCAGGTCTCTTCCAAGAAAGCTCAAACGACCAAGCTAAAGGAATTGCTGAGGAAAGTGACATGCCCATAGACGTCAAAGTTACAACAATGAAATAGCCATTGATCCTTGTAAAACATGGACCTAAATGCATTCAAAGGCTTTAAGGCCAAGAACAGCAAGAAACGACTAAGGAATGGAGCATCAAATTAAATCAAGGACCCGATTCAATTAACCAAAAAAGGAGGAATGATGAAGAAGGATCAGATCACCAGGTGGACATTGAAAGATGTAAAATTTTAATAGCGTGACTCATTTCTCTGCATTGAGAAAAGCAAATGGGTAGATGCCCCTAAATTCTAGCCTATCTTCTTAACAAAGTTCAATGCAACATGATGTGTTAATATTCCCAAGTCCGTCTTGAAGAGGCTATATAAGGGACTATAATGTCCCTCACTTAGGGGCTCCTTTTCTGAACAAAAAGCTCTGATACCACTATAATGTCCCTCACTTAGGGGCTCCTTTTCTAAACAAAAATCTCTAATACCACTGTAATATCCCCTTCTTAGGGGCTCCTTTTTCTTGAACAAAAGCTCTGATACCACTGTAATGTCCCTTACTTAGGGGCTCCTTTTTTCTGCAAAAGCTCTAATACCACTGTAATATCCCCTTCAAACAAGGAATATAGAAACACAAAAGCTCTGAACAAGATACGATTTTACAAGATAATTTCAAATAAATAAATAAATCATAGTAAATCTCTTAATTGGCAAATCACTAATCTTATTATTGTCCAGATGGTTACAATAGATGTCCTCAGTCATGCATAAAAAGGAATATTCAGATACGGTCTTAAAAACTTGATTATCTTCCAACAATCTGAAAAATAGCTTGAATCTGTGCGTCTTGGCCTGCTATGTCAGAAACACAGTCGCTGACATCGATTATACTGCTGTTATCGATCGACTGGGGTCATTAACCTGCCGACGTCGGTGATCGGTCGGCCGATGTCAATCGCTGTGGATCTCTGCCCGCCGATGTCTGTCTCTATGTGAATCTGTATGGACTTTGTATAGCCACCAATAAAGCACACCCTATCTGCTTCAACCCGTGATCTGAAGATATATGGCTCTAATACAACAAAAGCTTTATCTGTATAATTTATTGAATCAAACTTAATAAAATAAATACCTGGAATACTGTGATAACTTATATGTGAAGTTATCTCTCAAACTTGTAAACCTCTATGATAACTTTTGTATGAAGCTATCTCTCAATTTGGCAATAGATCAGCTGATATCTCACAGCCTCTGAATCACACCCAATGAAGAGTGGACGTTCTTCACTGCAAATGGAATCCTAGAACCCTTGGCTCAGTCTTCACAGAAGAATTCTTCAATATCAAAATCAATAATCAATGCATAATCAATCATAGCCTCCATGAGAAAAACTTATACCCTCAAAAAGATATGGTTTCCATAATTAGGGTTTCTTAAATTAGAATTAGGGTTTCTAATTAAAAATAGGCTAAGTAATTAATATTTGATTAAATCAATCAAATATTAATATCTCCCTCAATATATGTCCGATCGAGCCCAAATGAAAGCCAATTGGAAAATTTTTGCTAAACGAAGCCAAGCCAATCTCCATCAAGGCCCTCTAACCATCCTATTAGCCTAAGAGGGTCACATAATAGGCTAACCATGAACTCAGAACATGTCAACTAAAAAGGGGACATGACAATCTGCCCCTCCTGAAATTGCTTGCCCTCAAGCAATCACTAAATGACAAATCAATCAACCCACCTGGATCCCAAATGTAGTCATGATCTCCACCACTGTCAATCAACACGAACTCCATGCCATGTCCCTCACAACTCTCATCTAATGGCGTCACATCATCTCTAGTATTAAGATAAGCACGCCAACATCCAATCCATAAATGAAAATCAATAGGCAACTCAAGTAAACTCCTTACCTGAATAAGATCTAAATCTGGATTGAAGGATAGAAATAGTCATATCATCATCAACCTGTGACCCAACTGTAACAAAAAGCTGAGTCCCTACCACATGTGATAACTCCTGAACTGAACTCACCTCAAGACCAATCTCATCTTCATATCTCTCATGTGTTGGTGCCAATGTGCACTCGTCACCGTACTCTACCACGTCATGTCATATGAGCATCTCCATCTGATGAAAAAACATATATCTGAAGTTGCTGCCCCATATTGCCTTAAGAATATGTGTCTTCCCATCAACATCAAAGTAAACCTTCATGTCCTTGAGACGAAGAGTAACTTCCTCAAATGAATGAAGCCACTTCATACCCAAGACTAATTTTATATCCCCCATGTTCACCACATAATAATCAGCCTTGAACTCATAGTTGTTCAAGCACAATGGGAGGTCTCTAATCATACGCTCACACCTAAGAGTGTGACCATTGGCTACCTTAACTCTGATGTCCTCAAAATCTTTGGTAGTGAGTCCACGCTTCTCCACAAATATAGCATCTATGAAATTATGTGTGGCTCTTGTATCAAGAAGGGTGATGACCTTCTGCCCTACCAAAACTCCATGGAATCTGAATGACTCATTCAACTAAATGATGGATAGGCATGGCTCCTATATGTGAAGCTCTAACTCTGCCTCTGCCTTAGGCTCTAAAGCCTCTACCTCTGCCCCCTCAGAACTATTCTACTATTCGAAATCCTCTGAATCCGAATCCTCATAATAAGCCCACATCACATGATTGGCCTTGCCCTTAAGCCTCAAAGGACAATCGTGATTGGCATCATAGGGACCTTTGCAGTAGAAGCAAAGCTTCTTCCTGCGTAAATCATTAAGTGATTCACGATCCAAAGGTGGTCCTGCTGGATTGGCCTTTGAATCATTCTTTACACCTGATTTATCTATGTTAAAATCTGGTCTCTCTCTATCTCTGTTGGAGCACTTATGATCCCTGGATGAAGAAGTACCTCTAGAGTTATATTTACTGGATGGGGCTGCCATCTCCATACTTCACGCCTTCTTCATAGCTCCCTATAATGAAGGAGGATCAAAGCCTTTGATCCAACCTCTTAATGGTTCTATCAATCCCTCCATGAAGAGCACTACAAGTCACCTCTCTAAAATGTCAAGAACCATGACTGATAACTTCTGGAAGTCACCAATGTAAGTCTCTAGACTACCACTCTGGCACAACTATGCCAACTCTCAGAAATAGGTCTTCGGATCCCTCCTGTCAAAATGCTCTACCATCCTATCCACAAACTCCTGATAAGATGTGATCCAATCATGATGGAGTGTCACCATCCCGTGGTGCCACCAATCGTGAGCTACTCCCTCAAGATGCAGTGTCACATATCTGATAGCATCTCCCTCAGCCATCGGTTGCAATGTGAGAAATGTGTCTAGCTTACTAACCCAGGCCTGTGCTGTCACCTTACCACTACTGTCAAACATCGCTAGTGTGAGCTTGCTCGTAGCATGCTTCAAATCATTGTTCTGATATCTTGGTCTCCCAGTCTATCGACCTCGATTATGTTCTCTCCTCTATGTGATGAATCGATCAAAAGTAATCATCTCTCTTACCTCAGGTGGTAATAACTCCCACTCATCATTTACTGCCATAAGCATGTTTGCAAATGACTCCTCATGCTCCTCACCTGCTATCACCTCCTCAGCATCTTGCCTCACAAAGGTAGGCTTAGTAGGATTTTTAGCTATATGGGAAGCAGTCCTAAGGGCTCTCTATGATCCTACATCACTCCTGACATCATCACAATGTGGTGAATGTCTCCTCAGAGTACCCAATCTTGGCAGTGCCTCTGCCAATAGATGTAATACTTCATTGTTTTGCCTTTGCCCTTATTGTAGTTCTCTAAGTGTAAGTAACACCTCTGCATCATCTTGATCCCTAGGATGGTGTGGAATATGGGTCCTGTCCATATTGTCACCCATGTCTTCTGGCTGTTGTTCTAAAACTTGAGTGCCTTCAAGCAAAGCTCTACTGTGTGTATTATACCTGTGTGGTCCTAAATCTTGTGGCTGCATGAGACTTCTAAACCCTCAAGATGGTAGGATTTAGCTTTGATGCCACTGTATCAGAGCTATCACTGTACAGATCAATCTACCCAATAGGATGGAAGGAATTTGGCTCTGATACCACTGTAATGTCCCTCACTTAGGGGCTTCTTTTCTAAACAAAAATATCTGAGACCACTGTAATGTCCCTTACTTAGGGGCTCCTTTTTTCTACAAAAGCTCCGAACAAGATACGATTTTGCAAGATAATTTCAAATAAATAAATAAATCATAGTAAATCTCTTAACTAGAAAATCACTAATCTTATTATTGTCCAGATGGTTACAATAAATGTCCTCAGTCATGCATAAAAAGGAATATTTAGATACGGTCTTAAAAACCTGATTATCTTCCAACAATATGAAAAATAGCCTAAATCTGTGCATCTCGGCCTGCTGTGTTAGAAACACAATCGCCGACGTCGGTTATACTGTCGTCATCGGTTGACTAGGGTTGTTAACCTACCGATGTTGGTGATCGGTCAGCTGATGTCAGTCACTGTGGATCTCTGCCCACCGATGTCGGTCTCTATGCGAATCTATACGGATCTGTACGGACTTCGTACGGCTACCAATAAAGCACTCCCTGTCTACTTCAACCCGTGATCTAAAGATATATGGCTCTGATATAGCAGAAGCTCTATCTGTATAATTTATTAAATCAAAACATAAGGAAATAAATACCTAAAATCCTTGTGATAACTTCTATGTGAAGTTATATCCCAAATTTGTAAACCTCTGTGATAACTTCTATATGAAGCTATCTCTCAAATTGGCAATAGATCAGCTGATATCTCCATAGCCTCTAAATCTCACACACTGAAGAGTGGACGTTCTCCAATGTAGATGGAATCCTGGAATGCTTGGCTCAGTCTTCACAGAAGAATTCTTCAAAATTAATAGTCAATAATCAATGGATAATCAATAATAGACCTCCATGAGAAACCCTTATACCCTCAAAAAGATGTGGTTTGCCCTAATTAGGGTTGTCTTAAATTAGAATTAGGGTTTCTAATTAAAAATAAGCTAAATAATTGATATTTGATTAAATCAATCCAATATTAATATCTCCCTCAGTATATGTCTGATCGAGCCCAAACGAAAGCCAACTAGAAAATTTTTGCTAAACGAAGCCAAGCCAATCTCCATCAAGGCCCTCTAACCATCCTATCAGCCTACGAGGGTCGCATAATAGGATAACCATGAACTCAGAACATGTCAACTAAAAAGGGGACATGACAGGGACTCTCTTGTTAGTGTGAAATGGGATCTCTCTCTAACAATTAGAAATAAAACTCTACCCAAATTGAAAGGCATTACTGAGACTTTGAGCTCAGATTGTTGATCATATTTTTTTTATTGGAATAAGAAAGCAAATGACTTTTCAGACTTTGTGCTGTGATATCTTTGTTGTTGGGGAAACTATTCTTATGTCTTCTTCCTTAATATATTTTCTGTTCCTTTAATTCAACAAACAAAATTAGTGAAAGTAGTCAAGAAGGTGTCCCGAAGTCAACTGTGGAGATACTTTGTGCCCCCATAATTGCTTTTAGTGTGTTTTTTTTTGTTTCTATGTAAAGGACCTTGGGACAACTTTGTGCCCTCATTGTCCTTCGTATCTCACTCTTGGGAAATTCAGGTGGAGACTTTGTACTACATCTCAATTTTCTAGTTATTACATCCTTGGTTACATTTTTCAATTACTACTAGGAATATTCTTGTGGTTTGCTGAATAGTACTTCTGAAAGAAGAGTGCTTTCTGTCATTTCCCTTGAGATTTTTCCTTTGATTTGCATGCATCATCTCTGAAGAAAGAGAGATGGATGGTTCATCCTACCCTTGAGTATTATATATATATATATATATATATTATATATATATTATATATATATAGGGAACCTCCTCTTGATGAGAGAAGAGATTAGTCCCCTTTTGATGTGGTAAACCTACACATTTGGAGATGACCAATCTTCCTACTTTGGTTGATCAGACCTATTTTATTTATCAGTACGTTGATTGACAAAATATTTCAACCAACAGTTTTTGGTGACTCCACTAGGTATATATATTTAATTTTTTTACAATTTGGAACCTCAAGTTTCAGATTGAAACATCACTTGTGTCTTACCCATTATCATTATAAACCCTTATCCATTATAGACTCTGGCAACTCTGTTTCATGTCTTACCCATTATCCATATATAGCCCTTACCATTTTTCCTCCACCTCCATTATTTTATCTAGTTTATAAAAACCAAAGCTACTAGGAAAGAGTGTGCAGTTTGAAGCCTTAAGCCTCAAGCTGAAGCTGAGCCAGTCCTTTTTCCATTTTTGTTCTATAATCTGGCCACTCTATCTAGATTTGTTATCTCTATTTTTCTTAATTAAATCATGGTAGTTTGAGGCCCCTGGGGTAACTCTTTTGGCCCACTCAACTTGAATCCACCTCTGCATGAACTCCCACGTAGTTCAAAAAAGAATTTCCCTAAATTCTTTTGGTGATGGGATAGTTCACCCTAATGAACACATTGTAGCCTTCAGCATAGCCTATGGTGTTATAGGGGTGGAATTTGAAGATGTGGCAGTCAAGATTTTTATGGAAACACTACAAGGTGCTACTGGAGACTGTTTCTACCATCTGCAAGCTAGATCAGTGATTGAATAGGATACACTCAAAGCCAAGTTTGAAGCAAGGTTCAAGCCCATAAAAGATGCACATGCCTTGTTGGCGCCAACTCACTCAGATGAAGAAAGAGAGCCTCATGAGCCTATGAGGGATTTTATAGCCAAGTTCGACAAGCTGAGGCATAGGATTCCCATGGTCACCCAACTAACACACCTTAGAACCCTCAAATGCTTCTTCATCAATTCACAACTGCCTGAAGTGAGTTTTATACTAAAGATGAGCTAGCCACATAGATCTTACTGCAGCTCAAATTTTGGCCACTAAGGTAGAATATGATCTCATCTTATCAAGGAAGATAAGAAGAGATCCAAATAAAAATAGACCCTCTTTATCTTCTAAATACTCACCCACAGTCACCACTAACCCAATGGTACAAAAGCTGGCAAATGAATTGCTAGCATTGAAAAGACAAATGGCACAAGGTACGTCTTCTGCTCCTCTATATAAAGGTATACCAAGGAGGACATTATCTAATCAGCCATATCAAGGCAACTCTACCAAAAGTTAAGGGAAAAAAATCATCTTCCTCCCCCACAGAGGAACCTTGCCCTTGAAGCACCTCCAACCAACTCAGTAGTTAGATATCTAGAAATAGAACATGTTTCCTATTTCCAACCTGAGTTTGAACAAGAAAATGGTGTTGATCTCTTTAGGGTGGATCTAGAAGAATCAGCTAGCAACTCTCACATTAGTTTCTTGAATTTCCAAGATGAACCCAGAAGTGAAGGTGAAGCAGTCGAAGGATCATATATTCACCAGGTCCCAGAATCAGTCAGCCCAATAGGTCAACAAAGAGAAGACAAAGGAGCAACCCCAACTAGCAATTTCAATTGCTGAGCTATAAGCCCTCTTCCTTTCCAATCAAAGGACCTGGTGATTGCCAAAGAAGTAAGTACATTGAACATATCTGCACCTTCTACTTCAAATTCACAGATCAGTCCTCCCCCTCCCAAAAACCAAAAGAATAAACTCCCATCCTCTCTTCTAAGTCCATTTCAGTCATTTTCTATGATTGATCATGTCAAGAAATCCAAAATTTAGATGACTAAGTTTGAATCCCTGCAAGCCAATCCTGAGCAATTAAACATTGGTGGAGAACCAAGTGTGGACCTGTCTGAGGCAAAAATTGTGGTCACTCAAATGTCAGCCCCTGAAGCTCAAATTCTATTTGAGCCTTTAAGTAGGGGTAATTAATTCTTGACCATAGAGGATGTTCATGTCTTAGCTGATGAAAGTCCCATAGCTGGCAATCAAAGATTTCATCTAAATAAGGCATCAAAAAAATTGGTAGGGTGTAGTACAAATCCAGAAGGATCTTCCATCTCTGATGAAGAGAAATTTGATAAAAGATTAGATTCTGATGATGCTTGGATCTTGGAATTTGATGGAATTAATTATTCTATAGTTAGATATGGATCTTTGTTGCTCGGATTAAAGACTGCTCAAGATGAAGAGATCAAACTCCTTCACATCAAAGGAGGTGCTAAGCTAATGGTTTATCAGGGGTCTGATGCTAATAATCAAAGCATGTGCTGGACTGGACCAACATAACATCAAGCTATGGTGGTGGACCATACTACTACATTCCAAAGTCAGCAAAATAAACTCTCCATAGGGAGAGCGAGGAGTTATGGTTTTCAGTTTGAAGACCACGTCCTGCCATGGAGCAAGAAGAAGAAAAGGCCAAGAGGAAGACACAGAAAATTGGTTTCCTGGTGGAGAGTTCCATTTGCTTGTCACCATTTCTGGGGGTAAAATGGTTTCCTACTGGTTTACCAAGATGGCACACTCTTTTCTCTACCTCATAAGGGGTAGCATCTGAAACACTTTACCTCTTGAAGTATTAGATCATTGCATTTGTACATATGTATATTTATATAGTTTTTAATTCTATTTTGTTTTGTTTGTTTATTTTTTGATGCCTTCCATTTCTGAGTAACATGACTCCATAGCCCAATGGTACACATGAAGACACTAGAGATTCTGGATTCTACTCCCTTAAATTCTTTTTACAATTGATAGAAGTTCCCCAACTAGAGCCAGCTATTGTCCCCCAAAAATATCACTCATTTTTGGGGCAACATTTGAACTATTTTGGTCCCTAAAGACTAAAAATTGTCTCTTCCCTTTTCAAAATTTATTCTAAGCATTCAAATTCCTCATTTTTCAAGCTTCTCATAAAATCTACGGACTCTACAGGCTTAAATCTATGGACTATGCAGGCTTGAATCTACAGACTCTGTAGGCTTAAATCTACAAACTCTATAGGCTTGAATCTATGGAATCTATAGGAAAAGAAAATCTATGGACTCTGTAGGCCAAGTTTAATGGGTTTCATAGGTTAATTTTTGTTTCCAAACAAGTTTTCACTTTTCACATTCAAAAGGAAATGAGAAACTAAGATAAGATGGTCAAGGGTTTGTACGTACCCGGATGAAGTCTTGCACACCAAATTTAGATGACTGAAGGAACTCCTCTTTGGTTGTGGAGGATGACACCTATAGAAGAAAGAGACTCAAACACAGAGGTTGTTAAATAGCTAGAAATTGGATTGCCAAGCAAAAGCTTGGTCCTAGAAGTGCAAAGACTTCTTGGGGGATGACAACCCACTAATTGTTAAAAAGCTGAATATTGCCAAAAACAAAAATGATAAAGACTGAATAAAAGAAATGAAAATAAATGCGTACCTATAAGCAGCAATCTATCTTCCACAGTCATCGACGTCAGTGGTTCTACTGACATTGGTGTACCTATAAGTAGCAATCTATCTTCCACAGTCGCTGACGTTGGTGGTTCTGCTGGCATTGGTAGGTCAAGGTCATCGACGTCAGTTAGTATGCCGATGTTGGTAGGGGAAATAGTCATAGTCGGTCGGGGCAATGGCCTGGGACAAGTTTCAGGTCTGTCTGGTCAATCAAAATGGTTTTGGGGAGGTCTGTGGGAGTCTGATGGCATGTGTTGGGTCAACAGAACAGAGAGTATGGTTTGAAAAGGGACCAGGTGAATGTCAGGGGCAAAAGGGGAAGACAAGGGTGAGAGAAGGCCTTTCAGCCTCTCTAGAAAAGACAGACTGGGTTGTATCCAGAATGGTTGGGAATAGACAGTGGATAGAATGTTAATATATTTAAATAGATAGTAAAATGAAACTAATGCAAATACTTAGCTGTGTACGGAGTTGGCAGAGGAGCAAGAGCTGTGTTTCCATTGTGGCTAGTGATGGAGATGTCATGTAATCCTCAGCCCTATGTGGGATGACTAGTGCTGATCCTTTATGCCTGGAAAGTGTTGTTAAAATGTTGATACTTGCAAGAAGTCAAGAAGTAAGAATGCTAGGAAGCAAGAGCAAGAGAATTCTATTTGCAAGAGACTGGCAACAGAATCAGAAATGTAGTTTTAAAGGGAACTGATGCTGGTAAAACCACTGATGTCAGCCAAATAATGACCGACGTTGACGGCTGAAGAATGGGAAAAGAAGCTATTTTTAGCCTTTTTCCCCATTCTTCCAACTGTCGAATCTAACTGTCATTGGAAAATGGTCTAAGGTAGATTAAAGGAATGCAAGAGGCTAATGGGAGGGTTAAAATGGGGTTTAGGTAATTAAGGTTTGGCATGGGGTGATGTGGCATGGATGTGTCAAGGGGGATATTAATTTAAAATAGTTAATTTATTTTAAATTAATGAATGTGTGGGTTAGGAATGTTTAGGGGGTACACCAAGGAGACCAAGGGGGTTGGATGACCAAGGGATAGACATGATTTAGGTGTCTACATTTACCCCTTTTTGTCTTGTTGGTTGTTTTTGACGAACTGGAAGACAAAAATAGGAGGTGGTTGCCCCAGGTATGGGATGAGGTGTTCCCCCCTCAAAGCGAGAGTCGAGGGAAGGGAACCTGAGATCAGGTGTCAATTTGACAAAGAGGGGATGAAAAATGAGGAAGGGTAGGGTGTAAATGTTGTAAAGGGTGGGATTGCGCGTATGCCACACCACACGATAGGTAGGTCAAATTGTCATGGTCAAAGGTCGAGGAGTGCCAAAATTGAAATAACTGGGCCCTAACATTTAGTCATAGCTGATTGGGTTAAATGATCTGAGTTGTAGCTCCAATGGTCGTCGTGTTCCAAGTATCTCAGGCTCAGGAAGTGCTCTTGGAAAACATGAAAAAGGCCACAAGTAGTGGGGATCAACTGGAGCGTGATCTAATACTTGTGAAGGTCATGAACAATTGCTAACTAGGCATGAGGTAGCAAGGGCAAAAACAACCAAGGCAAAGTTGTCTTGGAGGTGGTCATGGTCTGAGGAGATAGTCATGATCTCCAAGGTCATTGGTTGAGGATGGATAAAGGAATGGCTGAGCTAACCTCAGAAGACCCCATGTCAACTGAGTGTTGCCTACATAGCCCCTGTTGGAAGGGCCTCAAGCCAATGTAGTTCTCCCAAAAGGGAAGAAAAGGGTTAAAGTGGTTGATGTGCTTGGTTTGGTCATGATAACGATGTAGCACATCCCATATGGCTGAGGGTACATGCTTGAAATGAGGAGGGGTAAGATGATGTCATAGCATGTTCCATTTTGTGCAATGGTGTATTTTGTAACATTAGTCAGGGGTTTTCATCCCTAGAAATTGTCCATATCGGTGATGGATGTATGCTAAAAAATGAAATGGGTCTATTTATGCTTCAGCAAGTAATGGTTTATGCTTGACATAAATTGTGTGGTCAAGAGCTTCCATGTGTATTGGTGTCCACAGAAATTAGTGTGAATAAGTTATAATAATGTGAGTGGTCTGAAAAAAGTTGGGTTGGGTTGGATGGCAAATGAATTGATTGAATGTGACCAAAGGTAGGAAGGAAGTGAAAGGCATTTTGCTCTTTCATTGACAAGGACCATAATGATAGCATAGGTAGGGGGTTTTTAGAAACAAAAGCCCCATTCATGCATTACGTCGTTAACCATTGGTTGTGTTAGAGAAGTAATCGAATCACTTTGACTTTAAAGTGAGCTCAAAATCCCTTGAGTAGGTGATGTGATATGTGAGGATGGGGTAACCCTTCTTAGGTAAAGATAACTTTGCCCCTTTTTATAGGAGACCCTGAGACAACTACAAGTCAAGCCCATGACCCCCCCCCTTTTTTTTTGGCAGACTGATCAATGCGGGAAGTCTACATAGAGATGTCATTTTGCTTTGTGGTCATTTGTGAAGCTGAGCGATGCGAGAAGCTTCTAAGAGAGTGCTATTTGTAGCAAGAGTTTAGTCATAGCCATCCTTCAAGGGAGTGGTCTATAGTTTGATTTATAAATATATGAGAGTTTTGAATAGCTGTCCTTCGAGGGAGCAGTCTATTAGCTACAGCAATGATAGTAAAATTGTCTTTCAAAGGAGCAATCTATATTTTGAGTTTAGGACCGTTGATATTTTGACATCTTGAATTATTTTTGACAAAATTTTGAGTCATGGACAAGACTATAGAAGTGCAAGGGCTCCTTTTTATTAGGACAAAGCATCCATACTTTATAAAAGGGTTACAGAGGTGTTGTTTAGGGGAATAGGGTTGAAAGGAATGAGGATTAAGATGATAGGGGTTGCTTAAGGGATGAGCTCAAGTTAAATGTCAAGTGATCAAGTACTCGACTAATAGTAGAATGGTCACAAATGTAAGGCATTAAGGGGCTCAGGATCTGGTCAGCCTTCAAGAAAAGACAGACGATAAGTCCCTGATCCATACATGTGCATGATGATGTAAGGTCCGAGCCAATTATGAGAAAATTTGCCTCGTTTACTTCATTTCATATTGGTCACATGTTGATTTTCTTTAAGGATGAGGTCTCTGATTTTAAAATCTCATTCTCTCAGATTTTTGTCATAGGCTTGCTTGATGTGATTTTGATAGACATGGAGATGGTTGAGGGCAGTAAGACGACGTTCATCGAGTAACTCAAGTTAAGCTAAGTGATCTTGATGAAAGTCATCATTAGAAATAATGTCATGCAGAGAGATGCACAGAGACAGGATTTGTACTTCAAGAGGTAGGATAGCCTCTGTTTCGTACACTAGAGAGAAAGGGGTAGCACCTGTAGAGGTTCATATGCTAGTGCGGTAGGCCCACAAAGTGAAGGGAATGTGAATGTACCAATCCCTTCCAGTATCGTTGACCACCTTCATGAGAATTTTAGTTAAGATTTTGTTGGAACCCTCAGCCTGCCCATTTTCTTGTGGGTAGTAAGGCGAAGAGAAGCTGAGTTTGATGCCAAAGGAGTCACAAAGTTTCTAGACAGTTTTGTTTTTGAATGACTTGCCATTATCAGTGATGATTTTGTGAGGTACATCGAAATGATAGATGATGTGGGTGCTGATGAAATTGACAATTTTATCAGCTTTTATGGAGACGATGGGAATAGCTTCCACCCATTTAGTGAAATATTCAGTGGTGGTGATAATGGATTGATGACAAAGAGATGAATGAGGGTTAATCTCACCGATGAGATCTAAGCCCCATGGTGAAAAAGGCCAGAAATCCTGAGCGACTTACTGAGCATGGCTCAGGAGGTGAAGCAAGTTAGCATGATGCTGGCACTGGATACAATGCCAAACATAGTCACTACAGTCTTGATGAAGAGTGGGCCAATAATAGCCCAGGCAAAAGATGTGCTTGGAAACTGAGTTACCACTAAAGTGTCTACCACAAATCCCATCGTAGACCTATTTAATGGCGTGAGATGCTTCAGTGGAGGTTAAACAGTGAAGAAGGAGGCCGTCAAAACCTCTTTTGTAGAGAAGACCCCCTAGCATAGTATAGCGAGCTGTGTGTTTGATAAAGGCCCATCGTGTATTGCTAGACAGATCAGAAGGGATAATAGAATGAGCCAAATAGTCCACAAGTTGTTTATACCACACATCCTGTGAACTAGAGTCTATGGTGTTGATGAGGTTGATGTTAGTGGAAATGTATGAAGGCAATGGCACATGATGTACCATGACGTAAATTCTTGATGAAGATGATGAAGAGGGAATATGCGAGGTGAGAGAATCCATGGTGTTAGCAAACTTATTCGTAGATCGAGGAATAGTCTGCAAGAGGTAATGGTCAAAAGAAGCAAGGAGGGTGTCAACACGGTGTTTGTACCTTTGAAAAACTTTGTTTTTACAAAGATATGAACCGTTGATTTGATTGAAGACAAGTTATGAGTCATCGAAGATGTTGATGGTCTTGATGCTTAAAGAAAGGGTAGTTTGAAGTCCCAAAATTAAGGCTTCATATTCAGCCATATTATTGGTACATTCAAAGTTGAGTTTGAAAGACAGGGGCATGGGCTCACCCTCATATGGGATGAGGATGACCCCCGCACCCCCACTGAGTTGACATTTGGAGCCATCAAAAAACATGGTCATTTGGTAGACTGTGTCATCAGTCAAAAGCACGGTGATAGATTCATCGGGGAACTCGCACTGAGAAGGTTGATTGTCAGGAAGAGGGGCATCTACCAGTTGGTTAGTGATTGTTTTCCCCTTGATGGATTTTTGCTAGATGAAGTCCAAGTTGAATTCAATAAGCAGCATGAGCCAATGAGCCATACGCTGGTTTTGGTATGGCTTGGAATGCATGTATTTAAGAGGGTCAGTGTGAGTGATAACAAAGGTTTTGTGATTGAGAAGATAATGATGGAGCTTGGTAGTGGCAAAGACTAAGGCCAAATAGAGTTTCTCGATATGGGTATATCGAGTTTCATAGTCGACGAGTGTCTGACTTATATAGTAGACTGCTTGCTCACGGTGTTACTCGTCTCGATGCACGATCATGGCACCTAATGAATGGTTGGTTGCTGAGATGTAGAGGAAGAAGGGTTGGTCATCTCTAGGTGGAATGAGGACTGGTGGAGAGACTAGATAGAATTTAAGGGCTTCAAAAGCCTCTTGATAGTCCTTATCCCATTTAAAGGAGACGTCCTTTTTGAGGAGGTGATGAAAGGGTTGGCAATGGTCAGAGAGCTACAAGATGAAGCAGCGGGTGGATTGGAGTTTCCCTTGTAGGCTACGAAGTTGCTTGAGATTGGTCGGAGGTGGCATCTTGAGTATAGCCCAAATTTTAGCGGGATCTATCTCAATGCCAAGGAGAGAAATGATGAACCCTAAGAGCTTCCCTGAGAGGATGCCAAAGACACATTTCTTGGGGTTAAGGAAGACATTGTATTTAAGAAGGTGAGAGAAGATGATCTTGAGGATGGTTAAATGGTCGTGATGAAGCTTAGACTTGCCAAGCAGGTCATCCATATAGTCCTCCATGATTTTATGGAGGAGATCATGAAAAATGTAAGTCATGGCATGTTGATATGTGGCACCTACATTATTTAGGCCAAAAGGCATGACTCGATAGCAGAAAGTCCCCCATGGGGTGATGAATGTAGTCTTGTGCTGATCTTCTGGTGTAATCAGGATTTAGTTATATCCTAAAAACTCATCCATGAGTGATAGCATCTCATGATCGGCCGTGAGATCAACAAGTTGGTCAATGTTGGGAAGAGGAAAATCATCTTTGGGACAAGCTACATTAAGGTCGCGATAGTCCGTGCAAATTTAGACCCCCCCAGTTGCTTTGGTGACAGGGACAATGTTAGACACCCACTGTGGATAATCAATGGGTTGAATGAAAGAGACAGAGAGAAGATGCTAAAGTTCCTCTTTGACAAGGAACGCAATGTGAGGATGCATCTTTCGAAGCTTTTTCCTAATAGGCTTAGCCTCTAGGTTTGTGACAATGTTATGAGTGGCAATGTTCGGGTCGATGCCAGGCATGTCACTGTAGGTCCAGGCGAAGGCCTTGCTATTGTTTGAAATAAATGTGGTATAGTCGATCTGCTCTTGAGTGTCCAAAGATTGACCAATCTTTAAGACGTGAGGAACATCAGAAGATGGAAGGTTAATGTCAATGGTCGATTCATTTAACATAACCTGCATTTCAAAAGGGAGGGAGCGTTGAATGAAAGAGTCATCGGCACCCATGTAGGTGAGAATGGCATCATCATCTATGCAGTGGATAGTGTTGATGGTTGCTGAGTCATCGTCTATCATGTTAGGATAAACGAGAGGGAGAGACTTGGATACCCCATTTAGTTGATAGGTTAGGTGTTCCAATTGGATGGTGTTTATGCAAAAAAAAACTAGGAGGGATGGAAACCACCAACTCTGTAGGTGAGGATGGGGGAATAGGTGAGCTTGGCAGAGATTGGTCTATGATGGGTTTGGGGTAAAGGTCTAGAGAGGCTTCGGTGGGTTCTTAGAAACCCAGACCATATTGTTTCTTAGCATTGTCATCATTGAGTGGTTCGATGGGTTGATGGGAGCCTTGTTCGTAGTGCCCAAAGCCAAAACCCTTCCATGCACACCTATAAAGGTAGGTATAAGCAAAGGTGGGGTTGCTAAGAAAGGATAAGTCAGATGTGAATGGTTGAGGTGAGGAGAGATGATTCCTATCAGTAGGAGCTTGATCCAGCCCCCCATAGATGAGATTGGTTTGAAGGTTAGGGGGACCATAAGGGATGACCATTCTGATCCGATGGTCATAGCTTGGACTGTGATGAAGCTGTCCATACTCTTGCAGAGTCTGGAACATATCTAAGGTAAGTAAGCAATATTCCCCAAGCAAAATTATTTGGAAGATATCTTCCATGGGGTCTTTGGTTGTCGCTTGAGAAGGTGATGTGAGGGCGACTACCGTTTGCGTACTAGTTGAAGCTTCCACGGATGGAGGTGGTGTTTGAGTTGGTGTTTTGAGAGGAATGAGAACTTCATTTGGTCGATAGGTCATGTTATAAGTCTTGAAAGGGATGGGTCAGCGGGAATGACATGGACTTGACCATCGTGTTCAAATTTGACACAACAGTGAAGTGTAGAAGGAACGTAAGCCATGGCGTGGATCTAGGGTCATCCTAGCAGCATGTTATATTAAAACTCTCCTTAGATGATGTGGAAGAGATCTAGAACGGTGCATGGGCCAACACAAATATGGAGGACGATGGTGCCAATGGTGGTAGCAGTGGTGTCATTAAAGGATCAAAGGATTGTGTCAGTTTTTGATACACAATTCTTAAGAAGGGCCAATTGATCAAAGGCATGGGTAGAAATGATATTAATGCTGACACCTCCATCAATCATAACTCGCTTAATGCAGGTTTGATCAACATAGGCCGTGATGAAAATAGCAGTGTCCTGATCTTCCGAGGTAGAGGTAAGAATTTTAGAATCGCTAAAAGTGATAGAGGCGACAGGGGATAGCGAGTGGACTAGGGCAGCTAGTAGTTGGGGGTCTTCGGGTTAGAGCTCCACTACCTATAAGGCTCTGATTAGAGCTTGACGATGTTGGGGTGAGCTTTGGATGAGGTCATATAAGGTCATCTTCACGGATGTTTGGTGAAGCTATTTTAACATAGAGTCATGGATTGCCCCTGAAGAAGAGGGTTGGGATGCACCCAGGATGGAAATCTTGGGCTTTGGTGGTTGAGATGGCTAGACAAAAGGGTAGGTCCAAGGAATAATAGCTTTTTCTTTTGCCTTATCCTTTTGTGACCTAGTGGATATGTGGATGGTGTTAATTTCAAAGAGAGGGGACAAAGAAGGTGAAGGAACCATAGTCTATTGATGAGATGCTGATGAGGGTGAGGAGGTATGAGAGATACAGGAAGGTGTCAGAGGTCTATGGTCAGTATCCTCAAGAAGAAAGGTGTCTTTCTCCATGTATTGGTGAATGACAACCTTGAGGGCACAGCAATTCTCGGTATCGTGTCCCAATGTGTGATGATATAGACAAATCTTAGTATCATCAAACCAGGATGGCTTTGACCTGAGAGGTTGGAATGGTTTGATAGGCAGAAGGGTTATGCTGGAGGTCTACAAAAGTCGTCACAATATCAAAGCATATGAACCCACTAAAGGGTCTGAGCTTATTGATGTGTGAGATGTTGATGACTTCTGTTTGGGAGGTGTTGAAGGAGGCTTCTGTACCACCTTTTGGTTAGGTGGTGTATCCACATGGGTAGACGACACTTTCTTTGCGAGAGGTGCCAAATTTTTTAGAGGAGGTAAGCTTGTGGTAGGTAAAGGAAGTAGTGGAGGTAACTTGTTTTGGTTAGGGGTTGGATTAGGGAGCACTCCTATTAGGGTAGAAGGATGAGGGCCTAGAATGGAGGGCAATGATGATGGTGGAGGAGGAGTTCACCACCATGGTTTAGCAGTCTTCTTTGATTTGGTTTGAAGACTACTATTGGGTGAGGTAAGGTTCAAGTCTACCTTCATGTGTGGGTGAGTGAGGTTAGTGACGGGGCGGACACTGAGTGACTTGATGGGTTTTGATATTGTGGATGAGGGTTTAGGTTATGATGTAGATGGTTGCAGTTTTGAAGGTTTAGAAGTAGAGATCTAGTCTTTACTAGAGACTTTAGGGGATTTTGTCACAAGAGAGTCGGCGGCATGAGATGAGATAGGTTGGGCAAGGTGAGGGGCTTTGAGTTGCTCCCATAATGCCTGATGCTCCAATTTCCTCGATTGGAGAAGTCTTAGTTTCTCTACTAATCGAGAGAATGGTTGGGAAGATGTCAGATGAGGCTTTGGTCCTTCAGAAGATGTGGATGGTTGCAGGGTCAAAAATGTGTCAGGTGTGGCAGTCTCAGACCCAAGGTGTGGGGGAGTCATAACTGGATTGTCTTTGGTCGAAGAGGGCGGAGAGATAGGGTCTTCTCTTGGTGGAGAAGGAATCAGAGAATGTGACTCCTCAAGAGGGTAAAGGGCAAGGATGATTGTGCCTTCTACTTGTGGTTGAGGAGTTGGAAGGGTAAGGTCCTCCATTGGTAACAAGAAGGAGGAAGGTGGGGCTAGTGGTGCTGGTATAGTCAAAGTGTCCTCCAATATAAGGGAAGTCGATGGAGTACTAACAGGGGAAGAGGGTTCGTTCACGTGAGATGGACTGATGGGCAGACTAACCTCTTAAGACTGAGAGAGAGGTTGGTCAAGGATGATAGGTGAGACCGTGTTGACTGTGCGTATATTATGTTCTTGAGAGTCATTAGTCATGGTCTACACATTATTTTGGCTAGGAGGATGGTTGAGAAAGGGTTGTTTAAATATGTCTATGATTTGATTGGGTGGCGTGTTTGGGTTGTCTAAGACGAGGTCACCTTTATCAAGCATGTCCTGAATGATGTTCTTGAGAGTCTTACATTTGCCTGTGTCATGTCCTTTGACACGGTGGTAATTGCAGAAGTCATTCTCCCTATACCACACAGGGATAGCGCGTGAGGGATCGAATTGAGGAGGTGGTCAGATTTGGGGGAGGTTGAGGACTCCTTATTTGACAAGTTTATCCAACACAGATGCGTATGATTCTCTTAGTGGAGTATACTGACGTTGCACATATCTTTACTGGAATTGTTTGGTGATGTAGTCTGATGTGGAAGGCTGAGATTGGTTATTTGTTGAAGAAGATGATCTAATGACTATAGCATTTGCTGATGCCTTAGATTTGGAATTAGAAGAAGAAGGTTTAGAGGAAGAGTCATTGGACTTAGTGTTGGGGTTTTTACTCTATAACTTGACTTTGTTTTCCTCGATGGCACCTAGTTCAAGCTTCCTAGCCATCATGAAAGATTCGTCAAAGGTGTGGAATGTTTGGACTCGGAGAGTGGATGAAATATGTTTGGCACACGACTGGGAAAAGAGTTCAATGAGTTTGGGTTGAGGCAAAGAGAATGAGAGTTGGTTGATTAAGCCTCTCCAATGGGCAACAAAATCAGCTATGGATTCAGCGTCAAACTGTCTAATAGAGTATAGATCTGTGATAGAGATATTTTTGGTGATATTGATCGAGAAGTGGTCAAGGAAAAGTTGGGCCAATTGGGTGAATGTGAAAAGAGAGTGTCTAGTGAGAGAGCTATACCAGTCAAGCGTAGCACTAAAAAGCAACATGGGGAACGTGCGTAGCAGTAATGCATCGTCATGTGCGATTAGGTAACAAGCATGTCTGAATGGTTGCAGGTGTTGCTATGGGTCTTCCTTACTCTCGAAGCGAGTGAATTTAGGAAGTTCCCACTGACTGGGATACGGCCAGATTGGGACGGAGGGATGGATGGGTTCATTACAAATTTGGTCATATGACAGGACGTTTCTTGAGCCTGAAACTGAGGTCTCAAGATTAGACATTTTATCCATCAGCATTTTGATTAGATCAGCTGATGAATTTGTGGGTGGGGTGCCCCCTAGGTTGTAAGGTACTTGGAAGGTACTAGAAGGGGCATATGACATAGTTAGTTGCGCTTGTATGGGCGCAACATATTGATAACTAGTCATTGGGACATATGTGGAGACTAAGGGTGGTTGTATCGTGAAGGTAGAAGGCATGACTAGGCTTGATGTTGCCAGAGGTGGTTGAGTTGTGGTAACACTAGCTAAAGGATGAGTAGCCACCCTGGTGTTGATGGGGGTGAGAGTAGGCGGGATGGAGACAACTAGATTTTGGAAAGGTGTAGAGGTTTGTTGAATAGTCTGTGGTTGATGGGGGGTCAAAACCATAATGGAAGTAGGCCCAGAGATAGAAGGAGAAGCCACACTTAGAAAGTTAGTCATGGGCTGGTTATTATTCGAGGTTATGGCTTGGGTGTCTATGGGCTAGACTACAGACGTTGTGGATATGGTTGTTGTCTCAACTAAGGAGGTTGGCATCCCATAAATTGGGTTGCCTAAGGAGTCTCACATTTGAATTCATGCGAGATAGTGTTGAAGGGCCTTGACATTGAGGTCAAGGAACCTCTCGAAGTCTTGGTCTCCCTCAAGGACAATGGATAGGAGTTCGTTCAGTTTATGAATGATACTCCATTAGAGGACTGGTTATGGAAGGTGAAGGCAAAAGTAGTTGTTGCCTCACGTGGTCAACAAGAGTCTTGGTTTGACTACGTGTCAAAACCATTCAAGGCAAGAAAGGGTCAGGTTCCAGAAACTATGTTTTTTCATCTCAAAAAACCAGAATGGATGTTGGACAGCAAGAAAGTCGGGTTTTAAGCTTGCTGTTTGGAAAAGAAAGGTTGTGAAAGTGATCGACGTCAGTTGAAAAACTGATGTCGGTGAAACAGGTTGCCGATGTCAGTCAAATAACCGATGCTGGTGAAGAAAGGTTGCGACGTCGGTGGTAAAATTGATGTCGATTACCGTGTTTTCCAGAAACTCAAAAAATTTGAGAGTTTTTGGAAGAAAGAAGAAAACGTCCTCACTAGCTCAAAAAACCAGATAAAGATAGAAAAGAAGATGAAGACAAGCAGACCCTAAACGTTAAATCCTAAGAATAAGTTTTAGAGTCTTGTTGGCTTATGCCTTAGAGTGTGTTTGAGAAGTTGGCTTATAGAATGGGTCCTAGAAGAAGCAGTCTAAGGTTGGTTTCAAGTTAGTTTCGGTGCTCAAGAGTCTGTGTTAGGTTCCGTACATGGCCTAGTGCTAGGATCTTGCTCCCCTCACTTCATGAACCTAGAGCCGAGCTGGGCCGCTTAGCCAGTATATACTTCCCCTAGAGATTATCCTCTGCCAGAGAACAGAGTGGGCTTTCCCCTTGGTAGTGAAGTCCAAGTGGGATTGCCGGGATAGGTAAGGTATCCACTAGGTGATGAAATCCTAGTCAGACCTTGTCTCAAGTGTGTTTTGATATTTGATTTGTGCAAGTGGTTTGGTCGTGTAACATAAGTGTGCTATGATTAATTCATGATGCAGTTTAATTACTAGATGTGAGAGCTAAGTATGCATTCAAAAAGAAATGAAATGCAATGTATTTTAAGCCCAAATTGAAATGTGTGTTCATATGCAGACAAGTGAGAAAGGGTTGAAGAGTATGATTTTGACTAGTCTAAGATGCAAAAATAAATGACAAGAAAAAGAAAGGTTATTTTTAACTTGCTTATGGTTTCGTTTCGAGATGAAGAGACAGAAGAGAGATGCAAGAAGAGACCTAATGCACCTATATGAAAAGTTTATTTTAGAATAAAAAGTATGAACCCAAAGAAGATTCCTAGGGTCCCACCAGGCGTGCCAAAATGTTTCCAAACAAGTTTTCACTTTTCACATTCAAAAGGAAATGAGAAACTAAGATAAGATGGTCAAGGGTTTGTACGTATCCAGATGAAGTCTTGCGCACCAAATTTAGATGGCTGAAGGAACTCCTCTTTGGTTGTGGAAGATGACACTTGTAGAAGAAAGAGACTCAAACACAGAGGTTGTTAGATAGCTAGAAAGTGGAATGCCAAGCGAAAGCTTGGTCTTAGAAGTGTAAAGACTTCTTGAGGGATGACAACCCACTGATTGTTAAAAAGCAAAATATTGCCAAAAATAGAAATGATAAAGACTAAATAAAAGAAATGAAAGCAAATGTGTACCTGTAAGCAGCAATCTGTCTTCCACAGTCACCGATGTCAGTGTTTCTATCAGCGTCGGTAGGTCAAGGTCACCGACGTCGGTTAGTATGTCGACGTCAGTAGGGGAAATGGTCAGAGTCAGTCGGGGCAATGGCCTGGGACAAGTTTCAGGTCTGTCTGGTCAATTAGAATGGTTTTGGGGAGGTCTGTGGGAGTCTGATGGCATGTGTTGGGTCAAAAAAATAGAGTATGGTCTGAAAAGGGACCAGGTGAATGTCAGGGGCAAAAGGGGAAGACAAGGGTGAGAGAAGGCCTTTCAGCCTCTCTAGAAAAGATAGACTGGGTTGTATCCAAAATGGTTGGGAATGGACAGTGGATAGAATGCTAATGTATTTAAAAAGATATTAAAATGAAACTAATGCAAATACTTAGCTGTGTACAAAGTTGGCAGAGGAGCAGGAGCTGTGTTTCCATTATGGCTAGTGATGGAGATGTCATGCAATCCTCAACCATGTGTGGGATGACTGGTGCTGATCCTCTATGCCTAGAAAGTGTTGTCAAAATGTTGATACCTGCAAGAAGTCAAGAAGCAAGAACACTGGGAAGCAAGAGCAAGAGAATTATGTTTGCAAGAGACTGGCAACAGAATCAAAAATGCAATTTTAAAGGGAAATGACGTCGATCGAATAATGATCGATGTCGGTGGCTGAAGAATGGGAAAAGAAGCTATTTTTAGCCTTTTTCCCCATTCTTCCAACTGCCAGGTCTAACTATCATTGGAAAATGGTCTAAGGCAGATTAAAGGAATGTGAGAGGCTAATGGGAGGGTTAAAATGGGGTTTAGGTAATTAAGGTTTGGCATGGGGTGATGTGGCATGGATGTGTCAAGGGGGCTATTAATTTAAAATAGTTAATTTATTTTAAATTAATGAATGTGTGGGTTAGGAATGTTTAGGGGGTGGACCAAGGAGACTAAATGGGTTGGATGACCAAGGGATAGACATGATTTCAGTGTCTATAATTTCTATGGAATCTATAGGAAAGAATTAAGCTTTCAACTCTTAGGCAATCTCAAATTTGGTTCAATGACTAGGTTCAACTAAAAGAGTTTATTAGCAAGAGTTCAACCACTTTCAGGTTCAAAGGCTTCTACAGTTAGGTTCAGAGGCTTCCACAGGTAGATTCAATTAAAAGAACAAGTTTTCAAGGCTTGAACCATTGAACCACTTTGGTTCAAAGGTTCAATAGGTTCAACGCATTTGGTTCAACAAGGATCAAAAGGACTTAGCCAAATCAAAGGGAATGAACCATTGAACCAAATTTGGTTCAATGGTTGGTTCAATGGAGTGGTTCAATGCTTTGGTTCACTTATTCGGTTCATCAAATAGTTCAAATCTTGGTTCAAAGCTTGATTCAAATCTTGGTTCAAAGTTTGGTTCAATGGAGCATTTTAATGCTTCGGTTCAACAGCTTTTGGTTCAATCAAAGGGTTCATCAGCTTGGTTCAAAGCTTGGTTCAATAGTTGGTTCAAAGGAGTGGTTCAATGCAAAAGTTCAAGAGAGCCTCCTGAAGGACAAGTGCCCTTATGGAGGGCACTTGGTTGACAAAATCACCCTTTGGAAGGGTCATTTTCAAAGAAGCCACAAAGGTAAATTCTTTCAAAATTTTGTTTAATGCAGCTGAAAGATAAAGGGATTTCCTTCAGGAAAATGACTAAGGCATAATTCCTTTAGACTTTTTGTCTGAAGTAATTCCTTCATATAAAATGTTTGAAGGAATTTGGAAAGGCTACGAGAGGAAAGCCGAAAGGAGCTTCTCAAAGTCAAAGACAAAGCAATAATTCTCACAGACTTAATGTCTACAGAAAATTCTTGCAGACTTTTTGTCTACGGGAAAATATCCATGAACTTTTTGTCTGCGAGAAATGTCTGCAGGAAATGTCCATGGGAAAAGTTCTGAAGGACTCTAAAGAAAAGGCCGCCGAAAGACCCCAAAATGTAGGTACCCTTGCGGGGGACTATTGACTGCCAACTTGAAGGACACTACCTCGAAGCTGAAGGATCACTTTCCCTTCGAAAGGATACAAAAAAAGAAAGCTGAAGAAAGCCCAAGGGGTGATGCACCCAAAGATGTCAAAGTCAAGAACGGTGAACTAGCCATTAGAAATTCAAGCATAGTGATGGGTGCACAGACGTCAATTTTAAGGTTCTTAAAATAGCCATTGATTTTGAAAAGCCTTAAAGAAGAGCCAAAGAACTTAGCCTGAAGGCCATTCGAAGACTGCTTGAAGGGTAGATACCCTTGCGGGGGGCTCTTCTTGACCCAAATTAGATCATTTCTCAAGGCTCGAAGGCAGGTCTCTTTCGAGAAAGCTCAAATGACCAAGCTAAAGGAATTGTTGAGGAAAGTGATGTGACCACAGATGTCAAAGTTACAACAATGAAATAGACATTGATCCTTGTAAAGCGTGGACTTGAATGCATTCAAAGGCTTTAAGGCCAAGACTAGCAGGAAGTGACTAAGAAACGGAGAATTAAATTGAATCAAGGACCTGATTCAATGAACCAAAAAAGGAAGAATGATGAAGAAGGATCCGATCGATAGGTGGACATTGAAAGATGTAAACTTTCAATAGTGTGACTCGTTTCTCTACATTGAGAAAAGAAAATGGGTAGATGCCCCTAAATTCCAGCCTGTCTTCTTAACAAAGTTCAATGCAACATGATGTGTTGCTATTCCCAAATCCATATTGAAGAGGTTATATAAGGGACTCTCTTGTTAGTGTAAAAGGGGATCTCTCTCTGACAATTAGAAACAAAACTCTGCCCAAATTGAAAGGCATTACTGAGACTTTGAGCTCAGATTGTTGATCATATTTTGTTATTGGAATAAGAAAGTAAATTACTTTTCATACTTTGTGATATGATATCTTTGTTGTTGGGTAAATTTTTCTTATGTCTTTTTCCTTAATATATTTTCTGTTCCTCTAATTCAACAAGCATAATTAGTGAAAGTAGTCAGGAAGGTGTCCTGAATTCAACTATGGAGAGACTTTGTGCCCCATAATTTCCTTTAGTGTGTTTTTCTTTGTGTTTATGTGTAAAGGACCTTGGGATGACTTTGTGCCCTTATTGTCCTTCATATCTCACTCTTGGGTAATTTAGGTGGAGACTTTGTGTTACATCTCAATTTGCTAGTTACTACATCCTTGGTTACATTTTGCAATTACTACCAGGAATATTCTTGTGGTTTGCTGAATAGTACTTCTAAAAGAAGAGGAGTGCTTTCTATCATTTCCCTTGAGATTTTTCCTTTGATTTGCATGCATCATCTCTGAAGAAAGAGAGATGGATGGTTCATCCTACCCTTGAGTATTATTTTTTGTTTATATATATATATATATATATATATATATATATATATATATATATATATATATATATATATATATATATATAGCATATCTATAGGAAACCTCCCCTTGATGAGAGGAGCGATTAGTCCCATTTTGATGTGGTAAACCTACACATTTGGATGACCAATCTTCCTACTTTGGCTGATCAAACCTATTTTGTTTATCAGTACGCTGATTGACAAAATATTCAACCAACATATTTCATCTTTGTAAAAGTTGTCATCCATAACATTTCATGATTCTGAAATATTCCCATTACACACTAATGATTAGGATCCACTATTATTTATCACTACCCAAATTAATAAGACCCAAATCAAATGAGTAATGATTGATAATAAATAACGTGTAAATATTATCTCCTCACATTATTTTAATCAACCAAAGTTACTTGAAACTATTATATCCCAATATCCATCCATCTTACAAATATTTAATGATATTGTTACACCCACATTAGGGATAGTTGTCCTCCCCATCTAAGTAGGAATACATAATCTCGTAGAATTATTTTACATCATATAATGGTAATTTAAATAAAACATAATATTAGGACATCCTTGGATACTCGCTATGAATTACATGCCCTCTATTTTGCACCAATGCTTTAAATTTGAACATGAGGGTAATGTCCATATTATCCCTGTGGATCCACATTCATTTAATAAATGCAACTTGAATTATCAACCTAATGATGTCCTGGTCCCCCTTAATAAATCAAGTCCATTATATTTAGGGGAAACAAATTCCATCTCTATTATACCATCATCCTATATCCCTGATGTAAATTCTTTCAACTTGGCATTCTAGTAGCTTTTTGTAGGGGAATATCAACTATTAACACTCAACACTTTATAAACCCCCTAATAATATGGATGTCATAATCAATAACATACCTATTAACCTAATCTATGAGACATTGTCCCCTTCAAACCTCCTCATTTCCAAATGTACTTATCTTATGGATGAATTGACCAATATCCTTTATATAGGGAAAATCAAATGTGTGCCCAACCATACACATCTAACTTGTCATTTCTTGACAAACCATGCTTTGCACAAACCTACTTATACCAATTTTATTGGAAAGGTTTTGCTTAGGTCATTATGAACAAGGACCCCATGAGGTTACAATAAATGACCTTATAAATCTACATGAGAAACATGGCCTTAGTTTCAATAAAACTACTAAAGATGACAAAAATCATGCTTTAGTATCCCATGTCCTTATGGATGTGGATGATGAAACTCCCTCATCCCCTCTCATTTCTCCTATGTAAATTGATGACACCATTTATATCCCACCTAACCCCTTTTTATTAGCACCATTTTATTGGAGCCACTAACCTACCAAAGTAATGAGAAAACCATATCCCTTCCTTTAGTTTTTCATGACCAAATAGATGAAGATTCTCCCTCAATCCACATAATGGAGTGTCAAGATGATGAATCTATTTTAACTTATTTAGGAGTAGGGGATTCATATCTAAATAATATCATACCCTTTGAGTCTCTTAGTCTTTTGAATAAAGTCACAACTAATATTAAAATAGGGATGCTCAAAGCCTTATGAAATATCAAAGTTAATCCTTAGATTCTCAAGAACACCATGATTTTGTAACATTCCTTGCTAATAATAGCTAATATTTTTCTTGGTATTATAATGATATGACTATAATTTATCCTACCATAGTTGTCCATAACATCATTATCCTTCTTGAAGCCAAACCATTAAAGTAAAAGCTTCATAAGATGCATCCTTGTGTAGCACTCTTCATCAAAGAATAATTTTAGCACTTATTATACTTTATCTTTATCCAACCCATTGAAACTAAATGGGTATATAACATATTACCTATCACAAAACCCCTAGGGGGACTACACCTTTGTACTAACTTTCGTGACCTGAACCTTGCTTTTCTAAAAGATGATTTTCCCCTTACTAATATCAATAAACTCATGGACCTCACTATAGGATATGAGATGTTGTCACCTCTAGATGACATTTTTGGTTACAATCAAATCTTTATCACAATAAAGGATCAACATAAAACCTCTTTTATTACTCCATGGGGGACTTTTTGTTATAGGATCATGCCCGTTCATTTAAAAAATATAGGAGCCACTTACCATCATTTTATGACCTAAATTTTCCATGATTTAATTCAAAAAATAATTGAATATTATGTGGATGTTCTCCTTGGTAAATCTAGGAACCGTAAGGATCACTTGTCCATCTTTTGGCAAATATTCACTTGTTTGATCCAATATCAAGTTCATCTTAACCCTACAAAGTTTTTTTATCAAAAAAGGTCTTATGTTTTATAATTTCCCTTTTAGGGATTGAGGTCAATAATTCCAAGATTAATTCCATTATCAACGTGCTACCTCCCTCCAACCTCAAGTAGCTTCATTGTTTACAAGGAAAAGTATAGTCTATTCACCATTTTATTTTACAATTATCATACTGATGTCACCCTTTCCATCACCTTCTTAAGAAAGACACCTAGTTTATGTGGGATTAAAATTATCAAGTGTTGTTTGATACTTTGAATAAGTATCTCTTATCTCCCCTATTCTTATTCCACCAAAAGAGGATAATCCATTTTACTTATATATATTAGCTATAGATCATGCATTATATGTCATGCTTACCCTCGAGATAATCAGCACAGGGAGTAAGTGCTTTATTATATGTCATACTTTGGTTGAGTGTGAAAAATTTTAAACACATTTTGAAATACTATTCTTGCCCTTGGTATTTGTAGCTTCCAAGCTTCACCACTATTTGCTTAATCAAAAGATTTATCTGATTAAAAATAATAACCCTCTTAAATTCATGCATTCCAAACCCTATCAAAATTAATGAATGGTAAGATGGCTGATGCTAATACTAAGTTTGATCTTGATTTCCTTAACACAAAATAAATTAATGGGCATATCATTGCTAATCATTTAGATTAAGCACCCATTGCTAATAATATACCATATATATATGAATTCTTGAATGAATCTATAGCTTCCACATCTTAGGAATATCTTGAATATCAAATGACATTATTCTTTGATGGATCTAAATGAAAACATGGAGGGGAAGAAAGGATTATTATAATACCACCTAAATTCATTCCTATAACCCTATCTTTTATTCTTGATTTTGACTAATTTTGACTGTACTAATAACATGGCATAATATGAAGCCGTAATTATAGGTCTCCAAATATCTTTGGCTCTAGGGGTGAAATTGTTTTGTATTTTTGGAGACTCCTAGTTGGTAGTCAATCAAATAATTGGCATATATCAATGTAAGAATAACATTATTCATAGGTATATTCCGTTAGCAGAATATTTATGTCATCCACCTTTAACCTTTATGTCATCCAATCACTCCTTGGTCAACCAACAAGTTTGTGGTTACCATGGCTTCCTTGGCCTCCTTTATCCCATCCTCTTCTCATGATTCTAAGTTGTTTTTCCATATTCACAAGGTCAATCAACCTTCTTACACCCAAAATCATATTACTTCTATTCATACTATATATTAAAACTATGTGGATCTATGGTACACATATATATTCAATTATTTATCTAAAGTCATAATTCCTTCATATCTATCTAGAAATGCTAAGCATTTTTTTAGCATTGAAATTATTGGTATGCAATACTAGTGTGTGTGATTTATAAATGGAGGTTTAAAGGCATTTTCCTTTGTTATCTATAGAATTCTAAAGGAAGTCTCATAATCAAAAAAACTCATGATGGAATTTGTGGTGGACATTTTAATGGTTTAACTATCACTAAGAAAATTGTATAGTTAGGATACTATTGGCCCACTTTGAATCAAGACTATTTTGAGAATGTTAATAAATATGTAAAGTGTCAAAAATATTCTAATTTATCCCATATCCCTAGTCATGCATTACAAGTAGCCAGGGACTTTTGTCCTTTCTCTCAATGGGTTTTAGACCTTGTAGTGCAGATTAATCCTAAATCTTCCTAGTGATATAGCTCTATCATTACTTCTACCGAGTATTTCACTAAGTGAGTGGAAGTTATTCCCCTTATTTCAACCAAGGTAGATAATATTTTTTATTTTATTAATCATCACATCATATGTTATATTGGTGTCCTACATAAAATATTGAAATTTAATGGAAAATATTTTAAAAATAAATAAGTCTAAAAGTTGTGTGATTCATTTGGCATTAAGCTAACTTTCTCATCACCTTATTATCCACAAGCAAATGGACAAGCTAAAAAATTGAACAAAACCCTTATCAAAATGTTAACTAAAATATTCAATAAGGTTGGAAATGATTGACATCTTGGCATACCTTTTGCTTTGTGGGCTTATCGAAATAATATTCAAACACCTATAGGCACTACCCCTTTTTCTCTAGTCTATGGTACTGAAGGAATTCTCTCCCTTGAAGTCCAAATTCCTTCCTTTGTAATATCTCTAAAATATATCATTTATGAAGATGATTATCATCAAGATCGATTAGCATAGCTAGAACTTTTAGATGAACATCGAGCCATAACCCTTGACCACCTTTAAGTATATCAAGAAAGAATAAAATGTGCATATAATCAATATTTAAAATAATGTGAGTTTAATATTGGCAACCTTATCCTTAGAGAAAATCAACATGTCATAATTATGGAAAAAGTAAATGGTGGAAGTTTACTCCTAATTGGCTTGGACCCTATGTTATTACTCATATATATGGATCTGGGGCATATCTTTGGCCTCTCTTGATGGAAAACCAAAACATAAGTCTCTTAATACTTTGCATATGTATATTTTTTACTACTAATAATCCTATTTCAAACTTCATTCAACATAAGTTCTCTTAAAACCTTATTTTCTATCTTTAAAAAGACTCCATAATGATTGAGAATCATGTGGATTTCTAGCATATACCAACTTTTAACCTTAAATATGAACATCCCAAATCTGTTCATAGCATGTTCTCATGGATTGGATTCATTTAAAATAGAGAAATTTTCCAAATCATTATCTCCTAATGATCTATTATCCTAAAATCTTATTCAAAATAAATGACACATGGCCTTGTTTCCTAGATTATAAAAATGCCTTAAGTCTAATCTTTAACAAAAAGGTTTGGGATATAAAAATCAAGAAAAGAGTAAAAGATAGGTTGATCCCTCGAGGGATAGTTGTCATTAAGATCAATAAAACGTCAAAATTTTTAGATTGATCCCTTAGAAGATAGTTGTTAAGGTACATATATCTAAATATGTGGACCACTCCATTGAAGGATGTATATCTGCCTATGATTTAGGAAACTTCCAAGATTGATCAATTTCATATTAAAATCAAGTCATGTAAAATTTATGAAATCAAAAATTATATCCTTCCCACACTGATCAACTTTATTAAATTTGTAGACTTCATGCATTGATTAGTCTACATTTATCCATGGATTAGCTTAAGGTTAAAAATCTTAGGAACATCAAATAACTTGTGTATTTATTTAGAATTAAGTTTTTCCCCCATTCATATAATCCCCTTTTCTTTAAAACCAAGGATTTATGAATTTAGCTAACAAAACATTGTTAAAAACTTTCATTAACATTGGATAAAAGGGTGTATATGTAAAAGCAACAAGGGGTATATCATTAATTAAGATCTTAACCAATTAAAGGTCACGTATCCATGATCAATTATATAAACATTTTAATCCATGCAAAATTTACATAATCCATAATCAACCATGATATAAAAGCTCATCCTTATAATCGGATAAGTATAACCACAAATAAAAGCCACATAAACACCATCCATGTAATATAACATCCATAGCATAATATGTCATTAGTCCATAAAGCATCACATGTAATTAAAAATTTGTAATCCACTTATATTCCGTTTAAAATACACACATATGAATCTATAATCAAGATAAAATATACATCACATAATATAAACATCATAATCCATGAAAACACTGCATAATCAATATAATACATGATGTAACTAAAATCAACTTATATATAAATGTAATCCACATAATCTAAATCCATAATCATGTAATAAAAGCTCATTTAATAAATGTGAATAATGTATAATCATGAATATAATTTACATCATAAAATGTCATAATGTGTAATATGTACAAAGTCTAATCCATATAGTAGCCATATACATGACTAATCAATAAATTATATTTGGCCCAAGCACATATCCATCCTACCTCCCCCTCTATCACCTCTCTCTCTTCCTCCATCCCTCCTTGCCCTCCCTTGAGGCATAATTCCCACACTAGTAGTAGTCATATGTACCCCCCATAGAGTTCAATGCCACCTAACTATGTGGTTGGTATATCTACAAACCTCTAGTAAATGGTCTGTAATAATTTTATCATAATATCATAGCTCTACTACCACCTCCTAATATTTATCTAGGATCACACTACTTGGAGGTCCCATCTTCTTGCCTTGTCCCCCTCTTCTTATAGTGGACCCTGATACTACTCCCCCTATTTCAACTATTAGTACCTAGAGCCTATCATGTTTCTAATGATATATATCTTGCACTTGACATGACTCATCATAACTCTGATAAAATTCATCATAACACCCATGTAACTCTATTAGCTACACTTGTAGATGATCTCACTCAAAAACCACTTTGGAATACTATACCCTAGTTTCATCCCTTTCTACCATAATCACCTATATATCCCCATCTCCTCCTTTATCCTTTATATCCTTCATCTCCACATCCTCCATCTCTCACATTTAGTGCACCACCCTCTCCTCTCCCCCTCTATTTTGACCCACCCACCAACACAATTATGCCTCTATCACCCGAATATCATCTATCCCCTCTCCCTCTAGATCCTCCTCCTCTACTATTTTATCTAGCCCTATAACCTATAGACCGGGTAGCTATACCTTCGAGTCATATCTCTTATATACCTAAGGTGCCTCAAGTAGATTCTATCATAACCCAAACTATCATCATATGTTCCAAAATTTAAAGAGTTCCATGTGCTATGGGCATCTTCCCCACAACCACCTAACTTATTATCCTACCACCAACTCCATCTCCATCCCTAACCATGTTAGGAATATGACATAAGGCCTCCATATAACCTCATCCTCATCTAGATCGTCTAGCACCTATCTAGAAAAAATAAATCCCATACTCTCCCATCCCCATGTGGATGGTAGAAGTCATCCCTCCATCTCAAAAAATTAACACTAAAAGTGAACTCATACCAACCTTTCCATGGTAGCCATGGTAGATGCACTACTTGGATGTGATCATATACCCAATACTATATCACATAGGTTACATCCATCCCATACTACTGACGTGTTCTCCAACCCCACTCTCCTTGTATATTTGTGATAGTAAGGTCACTGTCCATGTAAATACTATTCAGTGCTCCTACATGTCTACCAACACACCTATCAATCTCAATGTGAACCTCCCTCTACTTGAGTCTGACGATGCATAGAAAGAGATATCCATCATCAGCATGGTCATCACCCATCTCCCATCTTGGTCTCAATCATACAAAGCATTGAAATTAAAGAATCCTACTATAAAACCAATGTCTATAGCATCATATACATACAACCATGTCAAAGAAACTTCCCATCCTCTCTCATCCACTAGGATGATATCTACACCCTGTATACGCAGCCCAAGTATCTTGTAAATATACTCCAAGGTCACTATAATCTCCCCTATTGACAAACAAAAATTCCCTACATATTAATCCCATCGCTCTAGTAGAATTAATAGTAGAATCCAATCCTAATGTACTTGAAAATAATTGTATAATCCTCCTAAACCTACCACCTTAAGATGCTCCCAATATGCATCTCTCATGACCTCCCAGAAGTTCTCCAAAAAAGGTGGTACTCAATCTCACATCATCAAATGGAAGCATACCTACAATCCCATATTACACCTAGATTCATTTAATTTTATAATAAATAATCCCTTCCTTTAAGTTTTGTTTAATCCTTAAGAATTGACATCAACCCTTCCTAGATCGATCATAATTTATTTTTGATCATTATAGATCTACATATCAACATCAATCCCTAAATAATCATTGGATACTCATTAGGGAGTTAGTATCAATCCTCTTAGGAGCAATGCCAATCCTAAAAAAATAAAAAAATCACAAAAACACCATAAATAAATTACCCTTACCTCATCATGAGACCTTTGTCATCATCATCCACTCTCACTAGCCTTCATCATATATATCTCTCTCAATATGTTGATGGGTGTCAAATTTTTTTGGTGCTAACTCAATTCATTCCATTTCATTTACAAAATGAGCACTGAAGCTATTCACTAGCCTATTTATATCCCTTTTGGATCTATGGTGATTATTTCATGATAAGGATTGATTCTTTCTTAATCAATATTGATCCATTAGATCAATGGTGATTTAGACCATTTTAGGCGCCTTTACACTCCTTGTAAATATTTTTCATCCTTACAATCCTATTTTAAGGCCAATTAAGTTATCCTTTGTTAAAATTATCCTATCCTTTATTACCAAGCATTACTAGCTTGTAGACATAGGCCCCTTAATGGTCCCACAACATTTGAGGGTTTTACATTCATTTTAGTGTCTATCCCTTATGGATCTTGAAAATGTACCTCATCTTGATATAACTATATCCATAGGTAGTGCACACATACCAAGCACACTGGATGCTTTGGTCAACCCATCCTAACCTTTACCCTCTATACTTCCTTTGATAGGGCCCACACATTTATAGTTGTGGCAATACATTACTTATTTTCCTTGGTACATTCCTGTTTAGGATATCCTATATCTTGTTAGTGTAGCCTTATACTTCATGCTTATACTTGCATCTTTGATTCTCATTTTCTATCTACCTTATCCATTACCATCTAATTTTCAAACTCATTTCCACCTCATTATCCTTTATTGGCTCTCAGTTTAAGGGGTAATACCTCCTCACATTAAAACCTAGGGCATTCGACCCATCTTAATTTTTGTCTCATATCAGGTTATCACAAAATGCTCAACAAAAAGGGAAAAATGTAGACACTATAGATTTACACCATTTTATTATAAATAAATGTGTCTTACCCATTTTACTACCTTTCTTACTCTAATTATTATAGTTTTACCTTTTACAATCTAACATTGTGTAAATAATCTTGTTAATTACCATTTTACCTAGGTAACTAGTTAACTATCCCTAAATCCTAGTAAAATATCCCCGTGCTTATTAAGGTTAAGTTTTTTCAACCTCCCTAATAGCTTCTCCATACCCAAGCCATTTTAAAAACCAATTTTTACTAAGTTTAATTTAGATATCTTGATTTGTTGGAAACAACAACTTAAACTTTGACTAAATCGATAATGTTTCCCATGATCGTCATTGATTGTATTAGGATCGATATTGATTTATATCTAGTTCAACCTCAAGGTAAAGGATCCTAATTTTTACACATGAGAACATTTAAATTTTTTCCCTAGAGCACTATGGAAGAATTCCATATTTATTTTAATATACCCACACTCTATCCAAAACCAACCACATCCCTATCAATGAGTTATTTCTTTGCAACATAGGAATCTTTTGTAGAGGTAAGTATGTAGTGTATTTGATTGATTTTAGATTATTTCATTATTCATTTATGTTCTATTTTCTATCATAAGTCTATTTAGATAAACTAGTAACCAATTTAGAATCTTCTTAGAATCTATTAAATACCCCCTTAGGACCCTTTTTGAGTCTTTCATCACCCACTATAAATATCAACCATGATTCTTTATAGATTGACATAAATTATTTGATCGATATTGATTCTAAGACAATCAACATCGATCCATATACTTTAATTTCTATTTATAACCCAAGACTTGATTATTTATCTTAAGTGTTCCCAATTTACTATTTCTAAGTCCTAAAATCATGCATTATTATCTTTATGAATTACCCATAGTTATTCATCCCTTATTCATCGATCAAAGTGACATATCTTTCAATTTAAGACTTTGTGTGATTGTCTTTACCTTGACTCTAGAATCCATCACTGAGCAACTAGAAGTAATCCAAGTCCAAGAAGACTTAGCCATAACATATTGAAATGAACATTTTGATAATATCTATGCAGTAGATTGATTTGTTTCATTTTAGTTTCATAATCTTATCGCATACTTTATTGTAATTTATCTCATTATATTATCCACTTGATTATATAATAAATATTGGATTGATATCCCTCTAAGGAAGTGTGCCACTTCTTGGAACTAATAGTGTATCAAGAAGTCCACCCATATATTTTAATCAATCTTGTATAATTTGCATTTGTTGTGTAGGTAGTCCTTCCTAGCTAAAAAGGAGCTCCCACCTTGCTAGATCAATGGTGTGTAACCCCTATCTTAGGTATGCTTCTTTAAACCCTATATCATTTCTATGTTTAGTAAGTTAATTTTAATAAGACAACAAAACAAAAGAAATACTAAAATAATTTCATCTAAATGAGTCCAATAACATAAAAAAATACTAAAATAAAATTTCCACAATAGATTTAAAATAAAATTCATTATTTGAGAAAAAAACCCTTGCCATTTTTACACACATGCACTATAAATACTACTCAAAACATCACTCTAGATACATAATGCTTATAGATTGAGTACACAATACTAAAAAATAATAAAATAACATGAAACTAACCTCAAAATACAATTTATATTTTCTATAACCACCCATAAAACTAAAATTACTCTTCAATACCAACAAATTACATAAAACACTAAACATTTGCTAAATTTACACTCTTTAAAGCTCTATTACAATTCTTGTGTGGAATTGTCTCTCTGGATCATAGGGGTTTTATCCTTAAATCATTATAATCAATAGGTTTCCATCCAAATATATCCCCACCTAAAGGTTTTCATCCTCATATTCAAAATTGAACCATAGAGTCCAATAGTTTTTTGAAAATGGCAAAAGATAGACTAGAAGGAAACCCTGACATATAAATACACATGAGGCCCCAAAATTGGCACCAAAATCCTAATCTCCTTGATTTGATAAGATGACATGAATTAGAAAAGGTAACTAATTCTATATTTATCCTCTTGCTTATTAAACATTTATAGCCTACCTCTTTCTCCTTTGTTTCCATTTCCCAAACTTTCCCAAATTTTTCTCATTTATCTTGAAGATAAGAAAGCAAGAGAAAATTAGTAAGATTCCAAGAAAGCTCATCATTATCTCTTCTTATAAATCCACATCCCAATCTTTAATTTTCTTTGTATACATTTGAATTTCTAATTCCCATTAATATTAAAATATATTTAATATTTAATTGGCCCCATTTAAACATCTTGAAAATATAAAATAAATGCGGGTCCAATATATTATATATTAAATAAATTATTTTACCAATTCCTTATTCTATTAAAAATATTGGAATGGGTAGTTTTCTTGAAAAATTAAATTAATTAAAAATGGTAAATGACAATTCCACCCTTCCTAAAATTTCTTGTACTCAAGCAATTGAAACCCAAGCTGCTCAAGAATCACCATGCCAATGTGATGATTCATACCATATTGTCCACAAAGTCTAACAATTGTACCTATCAAGAGAGACATTTCTTGCCAAGGTGCACTAAATAATCCATTCTCTCTATCATCCATAACATTACTATACAATTCATATATTTTAACCTCCTCTTTGAAGAATAAATTGCTCCCATGAGAATATATATCAAAGAAATGTGCAATGCTTACCAAATCATAGGTGCAATTTATAAGAAAATATAAAAATGAAATGCATGATTAAACCTTTCTATTCTTGACTTTAATAAAATAATGAATATAAACAACCTATTGTGTATTCTCTGATTTGTATGAGAATGATCTCTTCTCTCCAATTATCAAGATGATATTCAAGCTCCTAAAGAGATTCTATAAACTCTCCAATTGTAGCTTTATCTAATTTCTTTCCTGGCACTCTAGTGAATCTCAGAGCAATAGACCTGAGTTGAATGACATGGTCATAGTAATATTCAAGGTATAAAAAATTTATCCATGATACCCATTGGTATGTAGTGTGTATCAAACCCTCTTCCATGAATTACCTCCCTTTTTCAACTTATTTCCCCAACTATGTATAAGCACTAGCATAAAACAATTTAAACCAAAAATTGTAGAAACTTATTATAGTTATATAAATCTGATTTTTACAAAATAATGGAATATTATAACTATCAATACATCCTCCATAATAGTAGATACATAGTTTTGGAAAAATTACTACCTTTATCCCCACAATGTTAAAATACACATTGCTGAAATACACACTAATAGACCCAAACTTTACCTCAACTTAAGAGATGTTAATTTTAGCTTCATGGACTGATCTAGGATAAAATTAGTATAGTAGAGGAATAATAATTACCACCATATAGTAGTAACATTCACACCACCAACCTCTAAATTATAAATCTACAAATAATAACTTATCCTGATGGATAATGATGTACTCCCTATGATCATCCCCTAGCACATTCTTGTCACTCTTCACCATTCCATCTAAAATATCAATGGAAAATAGTTCATTGTCATAATCTAACATCCTAGGAAACCTTCAATTTATATGAATTGTAGTAACATACCAAATAGTAACCATTCTAAAAAATACACCAACATCTGCATTATTTTCCCTTACCCATTTATGTGATTCATGACACTAATCATATAGATCCAAGAGGAGCTTCAATATTATTTAGTCTATATCCACCACACATTTACCATAAACTTGATGATATCTAAACTCTTTCACTACATACATTATGGAAAACATCTCCTCATCATAAATAGTAAAATTCTCTTCGAAATCTTTGAACTTCATGTTTTCATTTTTTTTGGAATTCCTCATTTGCATAATAACCAAAGCAACTCCATTTCCTGTTTCATCACATTATGTAACAATTTTTTGTGAAAAATATGAAATATTAAAAACATGAAATAATATCAATACCTTCTTCCACTTATCAAAGCCTTCTAGTGTGGTATTTTCCTGCATGCATCTAACACTAATAACAAGGCCCAAGTGTATAAGCTTTGTAACCTCAAAGTCATATAGAGATTCATTTGAATTTAGATAATGTTGATCTAAAAATTCATTGGTTAATGACATGTTCCATAGATTATATTCCCAATATTCAATACACATCAAAATTCTATAAAAAAACATCATTGATCACTAAATACTTGATTTACCCTGGTGACTAGTGCATTAGTTAAATCACCTAGCATGATCATGAAATGAAAGTACCTGAAGTGAATATTAAATTTTATAATGCATATCAATATTTTTGGAAGCATAATTAATAATAAATGGGGGGTGAATTAGTCTTTAAAACATTTCATTCAATTCCACTTAATCATGTATGAACCATTCTAAAAAACATGTCTATCTTAGCAAACATAAGCATCAAATCATAAGAGCATGAAACACATGAACACAAAATATAAGAGGGAAAAACTTAAAGTGAATAAAACCCACTGATGAATAAAATGGACTACATTTATATAAGCAAACATCAATCTTTAGTGAAGCACTAACTCCTCATGGAACACTAACTCTAACTAGCTCATCACCAACTCAACTAGGGTTTAAAAAGCACCCACTTAAAAGGAGGCACCAACCCCCTAAATGACTTATCACTAACTCAAACACTTTATACACTTCATCACATTCATAAAACCTCATTTATCATATAATATGTTATGGTTTTCTCCTTTATCTCTTTTCTCACTTTTATCCCTCTCAAACTAGCTTATATCCCTCTTCACTTGATTATCCATTTTTATGGATTGATTAGATCTTCTGACCTTGATCCTCATATGAAAAACCTATGTTATATATTCATGACATATATTTTATTGTCTACATGATCTCTTTTTTCTCACCAATGATCTATATCATTCATTTTTTTCTCTGCTCTCTGCTCTCTCTCTCTCTCTCTCTCTCTCTCTCTCTCTCTCTCTCTCTCTCTCTCTCTCTCTCTCTCTCTCTCTCTCTCTCTCTCTCTCTCTCTCTCTCTCTCCTCTCTCTCTCTCTCTCTCTTAGCACACCAAATAGGCTTAAACTACATTGCTTTTATATAAGCCACTTGATCATATCCTTCTTATTCAGCCACCCATTCAAATAAATTAGGTCATCTATTAATAGGAATTATAATATTAAAATAACATTCCTTAATCATGAATCAATTAATACATTAGGTTAGCCATAACTCAGTAGCCCTTACTCCTCTTTTAGGCTTAATGGAGACCTAATAGGTCTTCTTAACAACATGCTACCTTTTTATCTTTCTTGAAGCATACATAAACACCTCAAATTACAATAAAACATCATATTCTACTCCAATATACCTTACATAACTTAAAATTATGTCCATAACACTTTTTAGGTCCAATCACCACTTGAACCCTTTCTTAAAACACTGTTCATAAAAGGCCTGTGAATATACAAAAACTCTATCTTGAATAATTGAGGCATACACTCAATTTTTCCAAATAAATATATAAAATGATCCATATTAAAAAAACCTAGTGACCTTAGGGTCATCAAAAACTTTATCTTATGCTTCAACTTAGGGTATATAGGTTCAAACTCTTCTCTATAAGATGCTCACTCAAAACTACCAACTCACTTCCAAACATAATCAAGGAAACATGGAATTTTGACACCTAATTATATTATTCAAGGGATTTAAATGTATGAACAATATATTATACCATCATTAGAAAAACTTCCATCAAATAGACCATAATCTCTAATGGAAACTATTAGTCTTACAGACCAATCTATTGATCTTCTCTCTCACAGACTCTACTCAGTCAGACAAGCCTTTTTGGCTTTAATGTTGCAACATTTTACACTAAATTCCAAGATTATTTAAATCATGGATTGATTATTCAAGTCCAAAAAAAACATCATCAAATACTTTAATACATCACTCTTACATGAAAAATCATCTTCTCACTTCTACCTAATTTCCTTACTATCTACACTAATAGGTTTATTATCAACTGACCAAATTTGATCACCAAATTTTCACACTTGAGATATGTAACCTATCCATTAACCTTCATTAAGAATAAATACAATTATCACACATTGATATTCATCCACTTAACAACTTTTACTTAGTTAATTCTATCTAATACAACAAATCTCCAAAAGACAAGCACTTTCTTGTAGGGTCAGTTCACTCACCTAAGGAACCAATCACACTTGGAGATGATTTGGAGAGTTTAATTCAAAAAAAAATCACTTGTATATCCATATTAAACTATTCTAAGCTATTTAGAACAAGATCTTCAACACCTGGTCATTGTTAGGGTTCTTTGAGGGTTTAAACCAACTTCTAGTCTCAATGATCATTCATAAAACTTAGCTCCTCTTTCAAGAAACCAATTATTATAAATTTTATCTATAATCCTTCCTTTTATATCATGAATAACTTATATCCTTATACAGATGCTGCACATGCTAGTGAGCACTAGAAAAATCTTATCAACTAGACAAATTTTCATTCAGAGCACTCGAGAAACCTCAAAACATTATTCAAGCCTTTTTGTGCAAACCATGACCTAAAAATTCATTCATATACTTAAAAAAACTTGACTTGCCTCTGTCAATGATCTCATACTCACCCATGTCATGGAAACTAATCTTGATACCCCATCTGGCCACCATCTCGCTTTTGTTTTCTAAGCCTTGACCTACAAGTCTCATTAGGTATTGAAGCTAATCTTATAAACACTATCCAAACTCTCAACACTTCATATATATGCCATGACATCTCCTATAATTCTTAAATACAATCATACACTCTTCATATGTCTTTTCAACAACTCATGATACCTCATTAGGCCAACATGATCTAAAAATAGTCTAGTTATAGACTTGGATAAAAGAACTTACCCCTGTAGACTTCACCTTAAAACTTTTATTGAGTGCTTCAATTCTTCTTATTTATTATCAAGTAACCTTGCACAATTAATCTTATTCATATATATAATAGATTGTCTTTGTGTCTCACTCTGAGCATCTTCAGAGCTATTTATTGATCTCTAAAGCTTGAATAGGATCTTCAAAGCTGTATACATAAATCATTGTATCTAACCTTTTAATAAATTATAAGGCCCTCAACATCTCATGTAAAAAATCAAACAACTTCTCTCATGCTAAAACACCATGAAGAATTATTTGTAGCTTTCACATCTTCATAGCTCATTCTTTTCATCATGCTACCTACACATACCATCTCACATGGTCTAGATAAAGCTTTAAAATTTAATTGACACTTGGCATACTGACCTATATTCACTCCTGATAATTTGTACTTACTCATTCTAATCTCAATGAGATTACTTCAATCTATCATAAAAATAATTCTTCAAACAATACTTGCACATCACTTCTTTTATACAAAAACACTCACTATGATGGCATAAGAACTCATTATGCACATACCTCAGAGCTTGCTTGACCATGTACCTTCAAAATAACCTTTGACATCAATGATATTAGATTCACATCAGTGACACAATTTATTTCAACAACTTAAAAACTAATGACAATTCTCAACAATTTCTTCCTTAATCAATGACCGTTCAATAATCTCCCCCTTTGTCATTAATGGAAAACAAACTCAAAAAACTATGTCAACCACTCTTGATGGCATTCATATCTTAGACCTATTCTTGATTTTTCTAACCCTTTCTGATATTTCTCCTTTTTTACCTTTCTCCCCCTTTGACATTAATGATAAATATCTTCCACAACTATCATATCTTTCAAAATAAAATCAGATTATATGACACAGATCAGGTTCAATTTACAACCTAAATAGCTCCCCCTAAAACCCAAGCATCCACCATGATTATGTTTATAGTATACATCAAGGGTCATTATAACTATCATATTTTCTCCCTCTGAGTTGATACTACCTCTCCAAAACACTAGATGACACACAATCTTTAGAAACTATTGTAATTACTTATGACAACCATTCTCAAAAACTTATCTCAATCAAGTTACTCTTTGTAACTGATCCAATCAAAATATCAACAAACTTAGTCTATTAAGCATATAAGGCACAATATGAACTAAAATCTATGCATATCAAAAATCATTCACTTTCTTGACAAAGAACTCAGAGCTATCTAGATCCTCCTTAGACCAAACATATCTTCTTTTAAGAACCAGAGACTCAGATCACTTACCTTCCTTGATATGATAGAATAAAATCAAAATCTTGACCAAATACAAGGTTATCCCATTTTTGACATCAAATGCATAATTATGCACTCCCTCTTTTTCTTCATGAATCATTCTCAATTACTCACACAGATAGATACTAAAAGCTTACCTCTCATATACCAATTATTTATAATTTAACTTTAGATACTTGATAATAGCCTTAAATCTCTCATAATGATACCTTTTACACTTCAAAACATAGAGCTATTAATGTAGGAATGGATGATATCCATCGCCAACTCCTTACATGTAACATAGATAAATTGAAATCTTCTATAAAAGAAACCTTGTTTGACTGGAACCTCATGCTGCTATTGATAAAAGAATGTCTCCATGAAGCTTAATGGAGCCACCCCTTTTTCATAGGGAACTAAAATAACATGAACTCAAGATATTCCTAGATATCTATACTCTTACAAGACTAAACATTATTCAACTTCCTTCTAGGCTTAATTGGCACTATAGGCTTGACCTCATCATCAAACATTTGATCATCAATATGAGTTGACAACAAACATTCCTTACCTGATTTCTCATTTGAGACATGCTCAATATCAACAAGTATTCCTCTTGAGCTTGTATATTGGTCATCACTTATCTTTACTACCTTTTGTTTACATACATTCCTCTTCCTTATTTATTTAATTTTAGGAGTTCCAAACTTCTTGTTTTGACTTGATAACTTTCCAACTTTGTGAGGACAAAATCTAGCAATATGACTAGTTTTATGACAACAATAGCAAATGATATCATTCATACCTCTTACTTGATTATGATTGTGATCTCCCTTTGAAAAATTTCTTATTATTTCATAGTTCCATGAGTACTCATTGATGGAGGGTCTTATAAATGCTCTTGATCTATGACCAAACTGATTTCATGTAAAAAAAGTAACCATTAAAAAGACTAGTATACCTTGTAGCATTGGGTTGTCTGATAGGTCTTTTCATGTTGACCTTATTGTCTTCAAAAATCTTCTCCTTGAATATAGGTGCCTTATTATGGTCTTATATGAAACTAATATCTGTCTTGTCACTTTTATATTTTTGACTACTCAAGATATCATCTAGATCCTTAGTACTTTTTTCAAACATTACAAAGCTCTTCACCTTGCTAGATGTTTGATCCAAATCAGATTTTAGGGATTATAATTTAATTTCATACTTGATGAATTATTCCTCTTTATCCTTTAATAATTGAATGATTATATTCATTTATGCTTTAATTTGATTGATAATCTCATCATATTCCTTGGAAGTGTTGCTCAGCCTTTCCTCAAACAAAATGATTTGATCCTCATAGTCATAAACTAATGACTTTAGTTTCTTATTATTTTTTTTCACAAGTTTGAACTCTTATAAGATACTTATGATAAAGATACACTTTAGCTTCTATTTCTTCACTGTCATAGTATACTTCTTCATCTAATTTTACATCAACTATAATGCTTTTCCCATTTGAATAAACCTCATTGTCTGATTCTATGCCTATGAATAAAGTTTCACTATTGTCATGTTTAGATTCATTAATACCATCATCAATATCTAAACATACCTAATATTTAATCTTATTGGCCTTTGACTTATTT